>CAWUFW010025340.1:0-46275 GCA_963921515.1 Calotriton arnoldi
GGGTCAATAAACAAGAGACGTTACCATAGATTCGCTGTAATTCTGACAGTCTCCCTTTAATCATTTCAAACCTCGGCTAAACTTTTCTTTTTTTCCTCAGACTTTTGATTTGAGTGACTTTGGTAGTTTTAAATAAAACAGAGAATTTTGGAATGCATGTGACACTTTTCTCGTGAAGTAGGTAGCAATTCAGTGTAGTTTAAGCTTTTTTTGACGAAGGTATTTTTTAAAATTGTATTTTATAATTTTCTCTTGACAAAAGTACACCAAAAATTAATTTCATGGCGTCCTCTGGTACTAAAAACTAAACTACTACAGCCACACAGATAAATAACTTACCTTGCAAACAGCTGGGTCTTCAAGTGTTTGCAAAATAAACTGTGACTGCTTTTGTGCGACCAACATATTTGGCCAACTGTGAGCCCTTTACGACAAGGCCTGACCACCACCAAATTCATGTTGGAGGATTACAGATTCTGTCCTGGAATATATATATATATATATATATATATATCAAACCGCAGCCGCTCCTTCCGGACCGCTGGGACCCATGGAGAGTGGCGCGCACACCGGCGGAGCACACCGGTAATCCAGTATCCTACAATTGCAAAGTCAGCGCGCTCTCAGTAACACACACGACTCCGTATGGATGCCCAAACACCGTTTAATTCACAACGCGTTTCGGTTCCAAAGAACCTTGATCACGTGAATTTTACACCAAATCAGAGGGACTCAAATAGTTCATAGTATAAACAGTGAAAAGGACAAGTGAGCAATAATAATAGCAGACATGTTGGAATGGCACAGAAGTCCTGGAAAGTATACAAAACTTAATACAGTCGAGTTTAAAAATATGTACATATATGTGTCACATGTTAAATACTAATACATTTTACATAGTGTATAAGAAAACAAAAATCATTGTGCCAGAACAGCCCTAGGTATCAGTACCTGTTAACAACGCCAAGTAATAATCGGCGTGTAAACAAAACTTTATTGCTGCCCTAATTGCAGACAAAAGTAAAAATCAGTATACATGATGTTACTGCATATTAAATAAATGCTAATCCAAGTGGACAAAATCCTCCTTCTGACCTCACGGTCCCATCAAAACAATCTGTGCCATGTACCAGTGCTAACACGTAGATGCCAAGATTCATAGGCACATTATCATGGACAAGTGTCCTAGGCAAAGACAACACGTCTGATCACATAATGTTATGTGTTGTCTTTGCCTAGGACACTTGTCCATGATAATGTGCCTATGAATCTTGGCATCTACGTGTTAGCACTGGTACATGGCACAGATTGTTTTGATGGGGCCGTGGGGTCAGAAGGAGGATTTTGTCCACTTGGATTAGCATTTATTTAATATGCAGTAACATCATGTATACTGATTTTTACTTTTTGTCTGCAATTAGGGCAGCAATAAAGTTTTGTTTACACGCCGATTATTACTTGGCGTTGTTAACAGGTACTGATACCTAGGGCTCGTTCTGGCACAATGATTTTTGTTTTCTTATACACTATGTAAAATGTATTAGTATTTAACATGTGACACATATATGTACATATTTTTAAACTCGACTGTATTAAGTTTTGTATACTTTCCAGGACTTCTGTGCCATTCCAACATGTCTGCTATTATTATTGCTCACTTGTCCTTTTTCACTGTTTATACTATGAACTATTTGAGTCCCTCTGATTTGGTGTAAAATTCACGTGATCAAGGTTCTTTGGAACCGAAACACGTTGTGAATTAAACGGTGTTTGGGCATCCATACGGAGTCGTGTGTGTTACTGAGAGCGCGCTGACTTTGCAATTGTAGGATATATATATATATATAAATCTTTATTTCGGTGCAGAGACAAAATATTGAGTCAAAAATATCGAATTGCACAAATATCGTGGCAAAAATATCATGGGTCAAGAATATCAACAGACAAATTCTCGTGGTCAAGAATATCGATTTTAGGTAAGTAATATCGAATTAAAAAATATCGAAGTGTTTAATATCATTTGCAAAAATATAGCTGTTAAAAATATTGATTTTTTATTAATGTTATGTATTTTAGTATATATATTTATATGTGTGTGATGTATGTATTTTTTGTATAAGAATTGTTTGTATTTTTATTATATGTGTTAAAATTTTAGTAGTTATTAATTTATTTTTATTTGAATTTTAAATTTTTAGTTCCGTAACAGGTTGTGGGTTTATAGGGGAATAGGGTGGGAAGTAATTTAATGATATAAAATGTATTTATTACTTTTAGTAGTTATTATATATATTTTTTTTTTTATTTGGCGTTTTTAGTTCCGTAGCGGGTTGTGGGTGTATAGGGGAATAGGGTGGAAAGTAATTTAATTTTATTAAATGTATTGAATAATTTTTATTTATTGAGATGTGTTGAATTGAGATGTTATAGATTGAGATGTTATAGTATTAAATGTGTAAATTAATTTATTATTAATTATTTAATATTTAGGGCCCGATTCCTATCTCGGTTGAAAACCAAACCGAACGACTCGTGTCCGGAATGCTTTCCGTACGGCTCATGTCAGGGGAGTCCGACCGAACAAGTACGATGCATTTGAATGCATCCGGATACGATTCGGTCGGACTCCCATTGACTTCAGTGGGAGCCTGTGTACCGAACGCGTACACAGGCTCGCATTGAAGAAAGGGGTGACTGGGGAAAATCGTGCACTCTGTGGCGGGCACCCCTTGGCGCCTGCCACACTGTGCATGGTCTGAAAGGAGGGACCCATGGGTACCCCCACGGGCACGATTCTGAGGTCCCTGGGTGAAGGGGGCTTGCTATGGGCCCCCAAAGACCGATTCCGGCAGTCTTTTCAATCCGGGCACAACGACTCGTAAAGGCAGCTCGAATCGTTCATCGTACTTGCTCGCATGGAAAACCTACTCCATAGAGCTGTACGATTCGGCTCCGAAAGGCTCTATCTCTCCGTATGCCTTCCGGAAACGATTCAGTCAGCCCTAGGGGTTTCCAGGCATCGTACTTGGTCGTTCGGAATTGGGAACGATTCAGTCGGAAACAAGGGCTCCGGATCGGTTTAGGTCAAACCAAATCCGATTCGGAGCCCTTCCAACTGAGATCAGAATCGGGCCATTAGTTGTTAATTACTTTTAATTAATTAATTGGCAATTGAATATGTTAATTGTGTAATTAATTTTAGCTGTGTGTTGTGGTGTTTAGAGGTGAAAATGGTGGGAAAGGTGGGAAAGGTGGGAAGTAATTTATTTTTAATTGATGAATTAATAATTAGTTGTTCATTAATTTTAATTAAATAATTAGTAATTCATGATGGTAATTGTGTAATTAATTTTATGTGTGTGTTGTGGTGTTTATAGGTGTAAATGGTGGGAAGGGTGGTAAGTAATTTATTTTTCATTGACGAATAAATAATTAGTTGTTAATTAATCTAAATTAATTAATTAGGAATTAATTATGGTAATTGTGTAATTCATTTTAGGTGTGTGTTGTGCATATTATAGTGTTAAAGAATGTGTATTCAATGAATGGTTTTTTTTTTATTAATAATATTTTTTAAATTCATTATTAATTATGTTAATAATGGAAATAAATTTAAATAAAAATGTTGACGTTTTTATATTGGTGTGGTGTTTTAGGGTAGGAAATAAAATAAATACATTTAGGTTTTAAATATTTTTTTTGTTTGTTAATATTTGCTTCTTTTAAATAAATATTGTTTATAAATGTATTTATTAATTTATTTTATATAATATTTGTACCTTTTTGTTATATGCAATTAATATATTTATGTTAATATTTAATATATTTAATCGGATATTTTTAAAATATTTTTTATTTATTTTTAAGATTATTTAAATGTTTTCTATTGTTTAAATGTTATTAGTAATTTTTACCCCTCCGCTATCCAATACTTTCCCTACTGTTGCACTCACTGGAGTGGGAATAGTAATATTTATCCCTCTGCTATCCAATACTTTCCCTACCGTTGCACTCACTGGAGTGGTAATAGTAATTTTTACCCCTCTGCTATCCAGCATTTTCCCTACTGTTGCACCCACTGGAGTGGGAATAGTAACTTTTACCCCTTCGCTATCCAATACTTTCCCTACTGTTGCACTCACTGGAGTTGGACTAGTAAATTTAATTATGCCGCTATCCAACATTTTCCCTGTTGTATTTATTGTATTGCAAAATGTACGTTTTAATTTTTTATAATAGTTAAATGTTTTAATCAATTATAGAATGGTTATTTTTTATTTTGAATTATTGATATATGTATATATTTTATTTTTATATAATTTAAAAGTTTAAAAATTAAATAAAGATAATAGTTAATAAATTATTTTAAAGATGATATATGTACATGTATAAATTATTATGTTTATGTGTTTATATTTTTTTAATTAAGTTAATTTTTTATATTTAGTTAAAATATATATTAAATGTAATTAATTTGGTTAAAGATTATATTAATATTTTATATGTATTTAACATATATTATTTTATTTTATTTATATTTTTAAATCAATATTTGTTACATCTATATTTTTAACTTCGATATTTTTGATTCAATATTTTCGTACTTACTTGTTCAAGTGTAGGGAGTCGATATTTTTGCATGCTATATTTTCTTTCCGATATTTTTTACCTCAATGTTTTTAGCATTGATATTCTATCAGTGAACCCTTTATTTCGGCAATCAAGCCATAAAAGCTTACATACATAAAAACACAACATGATTGTCAATAAAACATCATACGAGTTCTTTCCTCGGTGTGTTAAAAGTCAATAATGGATAAAATAAGAATAGATAAATTAATTACAGTTATTATCACTACTATGTTCATAAATATTTTCCCTGAGACAAAGTAAAGAAGCCATAGCTGAGTACATGAGAGCCAATAACTATATTAAAATATTAAAATGTTAAAACAGAAGGAATAGGCAAAATACCGGGTAGGCCCACTGGGACTTTTCCCTACAAATTTGATATTAGCATTTGGGTTGGCAATTATCTAGGGCCTTTCTCCTTTGGTTCCAGGCACAGAGTAAGTAGCGCGATACCCCAAAGGCTAGGATCTCCCAAGTGTCGCTCTTAAGGAGCCTTACTGCTTCTTGACAATGTCTCACTCCCATAGATTTTAATGCTGCTACCAACCATTTCTTGCGTGCATTCCTGTATAGGGGACAGAGGAAGATAAAATGTTCTTCTGATTCCACTGTATTGGGGCAATTTTGGGCAGAATTTTGATTTTAAGTGTGCCTTGTCCCATTGCGAGGTTTGGGCTCTCAGGGGCAGTACACCCCACCTTATTGCACATATAAACATTTGGCATAAAAAGGGTGCATTCGGTCCATATATGGCTCGAAGCTGAGTGCACACGTTTGATTCAGGAACTGACCAGTTAAGCTACTATCCTGGTATACCTTCCATGTTTGCATCACGGCTGCCTCCCAGAAGCGATGTTTTGCTTCTTGGGCATCATTTTTAGTAATCAGCTCCGGGGAGGTCCATAATTTACCCATCCCTATTCTGTATGATGTATCTTTTATGGCCTTCAGCCAGGGGGTACTCTGATCCCTATCAAGCATCAAGAGATCTTTAACGCAATTCCTATAAGTTACCAGTTCTTTGGTGGACCAGAGTCAGATCCAGTATAGCAGGGGTTTAATTATGATTATTAGGTGTATGGGATTGATGGCTAGATCGAATCTCACTGGGGTTATAGGCGAGCTTGGGGGAAGTTTGAGGAGGGCCCTAATGAACTTATTTTTGATCCTTGTCAAGACCTCTGCTGTAACATAGCCCCATATCTCAGCTCCATAAATTGCAGATGTTACAGCCGAAGCTCTATATACAGTGATGACCGGGGACAGAGCACCTCCCGAGGCAGCTCTCTATTTTCTTCCAATAGCCGAGGTTTTCAGTTGGAGAATGGTTTTACTTTTTGTCTGGTTATCACTAAGCCTAACTCCCAGGTAGTCGAAGTGAGGGACTTTTTCAAGCAGGACCCCCCTCTACGATCACATTCCCTCTGTACGTTTTATCAGGATTTATGGTCAGACTTTGGACTTAGGGGGGTTCAGTTCTAAGCCTCTTTCCTCACAGAAGGTAACAAAGGCATTTAATTCTGCTTTCAATCCCATTGGTGTTCGCGAGATTAACAAAGTATCTTCTGCAAACATCAGAATGGGTGTGGGCAAGCCCGCTATTTTGGGGGCGTCATGTTTACACTCCATCAGTTTCCTTACTGCGCCATTAATATATAGGATAAAAAGTGTGAGAGCAAGGACACACCCTTGTCTAACCCCTTGCTTGATCTGGATCCTGTCTGTCAAGTCCCCTACGGTGTTCCATCTTACCCTTGCGTATGTGCTTTCATGCAGGTCTTTCAGTAGTCTTAGCAGGTCTGGAGGGATGCCATACCCATCCAAGAATTCCCAAAGAGTTTCCCTGGGAACCAGATCGAAAGCCGCTCTCAGATCAATGAAAGCGATGTACAGATGGTCACATTTCAAGGTGACATGGCCTGGAATACACTGGTCAAAAAAGCTAGCGCCAACGCCAGTAATAGTCCTGTGACCTATACAAAAAACGTTGGAATTTATGGCCTTAGAGAGAAGTAAATATTATAATTTTGATCTTACTGGCTAACTGAGCCGTCTCCTAAATACGCATGCAAGTTCATATATCTTCCGGTTAATGGAAGACCTTTTACCAAATTGAGCTTATTTGCACAACAAGAAATGCTTTCCAACAATATGAAGGGGGGATGACCATGTTTGACTTTCGGTAAGGTTATAGGAGTGTTGTGGTTATTATTAACTGAACCTTTACCGAACCCAATCTCACCTCTCCGTCATTCCTGGCCTAATTCCGCTTCTCCCCCTTCGGCCTCCCCCACTAAACTTTAAATCAAAAATGCCGTACTCTGCCTGCCCCTTCCTTTATGCACCATTACCACTCTTATGCCATTGCCACCTACTTTTGCTCAGAAGTGGCTGGCTGTTGTTAGTCGAAGATGACTGACCAAAGTCTCTGTTGTGTGGTCCACTCCGGAACTTCGTGAGTCGTGTCTCCTGTCTCTTTATTGAGTCTGTGAGTGACTTGAGCCTGCCGGGCTCCAAATACCATGAGTAGTGTGGTCTGACTCTCGCTCGCCTTTGTCTTGAGAGGGAAGAGAGACAACACACAGGCTGGCCAGATCAGCTCACAAGGGCAGAACTGACCAATCACTGAATGGCTTCACTATAAGCCATTACAATGATTGGTCATTGCTCCGTAGGCAGACCCTTCCACCCCCGGAGAGCCATGTGCACAAACTGCACCAAAGGCCTACCTAGGCCTGGCAACCATGGCAGCCAATACAGACGCTGCTCCCTTGCTGTTGTTACACAGCATGAGAGCAGCGCCAGGATTGGCGTGAGCAGGCAAACTCACTGCTCATTAAGTGACTGGGGGTATGCGGTTTCTGCAACCCCCACTGACTCAATGTACAGTACTGAGAAGCCTGTAGTGCGCATGTTGGGTTGGCCAGAGGAAGGCTGCAGTCCAACCCGACATGCGCACTTTGCTGCACTCAGTGATGTGACGTGTCCATGACTGGATGATGTGTCCACTGTCCATCAAATTTCAGACCCACCCCTCTCAGAGCCGCTGCGGTCGAAGACTGACTGACTCGTGGGTGGATTGTAATGTAAATAGTACGTTTCGATTCAATCACAGCAATATTATCCATGTTAACGCGGGCCAGCCAAGGGGGCAAATATGAGTGGGGTGACGCCATGACGCCCCAAAGGACGCACTGCCGCTGAGTGAAGGATGTGTATAAACATGAGTCTAACCGTCTAATGATGATAATAGGGCAGGACCTCCTTCATAATACATCAATACAATGGTATCAACCAATGAGTTGCACTATTAGTCACAAGTACTGCTGCACCATTTTCAAGTACCGCAGTACAGTGAATTTACATTGAAAACTACAATAGATCATGATTATTTCTGCCTGCAAGGAAACCCCTAGGCTCAAACTTAAAATAAAATGACCCCTTCATAGTAAACACACAGGAGTGACTTGGAACTAACTTATAGGCTATGTTAATCCTACTGGAGAACAGCAGGATCTATGGGACATCAAAAAAGAAATACAAATGAAATCAGTTATCTGATTGGCTACTCAGGAAAAACGACTCAAAAAATAAGCCCACAGCCTTTATAAACAGCCTCAAATGATTTTCTTTAGCACTCTTACTAGGTTGGTGTATTAGAGAGGCATTTTGGAGTAAATAGAATTATACTTCTTCATAGCATCAGGAAAAACTGTAACTAGGAGACACCAAGTACACCATCCACCAAGCCTATCACAGGTCCAGCATCAAAAGATTATGACAATATTGTCATTCTGTGAACTTCTGCAGCACCAAAACAAACAAAGCCTGAGATAGCAACAGCAGTGTTTTTCAACTTCCAGATTACCTAAAAAAAGATACGGGCGCAGGAGGGTATGTGCACTTGTGCAACAAGTTGCTCCACAGAGGAAAAGCTGGGCAATATTCCATGAGAAGCATCTGACGGCTATGCATGACCACAGCATAGATCATGGTGAAATGCAGATGGGTCAAGTGGCAGAATGCTCCGGAGGAAGTGCTGCATCAACACTGAGCAGAAAATGACAAGAAGATGTCGCATTTTGCAATGTACTGCACGCACTGCCTCAAAGTTGTGGCCTCTGGGTAAACTAATAAAAGAATATTTTCCAAGGACATGGAAGATATTGAATGTCATCTTCACACAGAAGACTTTTTGAAAAAAGAAAATAAATTAAAAACAATTATGTTAAAAATAGCATTTTAAAATTTTTTGAAACGTGATTAATAAAACAATAGTTCAAAACTAAAAAACAATAAAAGAAAAATAAACTCACATGTTAAATCACTCATGACATGTTAAGTGATATCATTGATGATATTTCAAATAATTGTGACAGAAAACTCAGCACAGGTTTAGCCTGTTGAATTACTCCAACTGCACAAACCCAACAGGACTGAATGATGTCAACAGCGATGTCATCAATAATGTTGTTAACATGTCACGAGTGATGCAATATGTGAGGTCAAAAGCGGTGCATGGCGGAGGTGTGAGTTATGGTTAGCTCACGTAGCTTTAACTGAGGAATTTCACTGTTTCTTTTTGTTTTTTCCCACAAAAAATAATGGGAGGCTGCTTGCAATGAATCTAACCACTGGCAATCACTCAGTTAGCACTCCAACTCATCGTTCTTTTGCTCACCATCTCACCTCAGTTTGGACACAGCCATATGCAAAGCATCGAAATGGGACTGGCCATACAGCTAAAACAAAGAAGGTCTTACAAATAATAAATCGCGATCTTGGACTGTTTAGCTCTTGTGTTACAATATATATACATACTCAAATAACTATACAATTTACAGAAAATTGATTGAATAAATGAAGTGCATCAATGTGTAAAACCGAGGTGACCTTGTTGTTAATCTGCCAAGCAAATTACATGGTATTACCCGCAATACAGACAACCAAGGGTCTTATCCGCTCTCATCGCAGGACTTTTGCATGCTTCTGCAGTCATTTTGAGCAAGCGCTCCTTGGTGTACCTCACTTAGGGCCTGATTACGAGTTACAACGGTCCTGGAGCGGGCGGCACGCCATTGCCCCACTCCAGGACCGCCCACACCCACTGCCGCCTGCCTGCCAGATTGCAAGTATTCTTGTGGTCTGACTGGTGGGTGGCGTGGTGGACTTGCGGTGGTGCTGTTTAAAGGCTAATTGTGAGCCTTAAACAGCACCCCAGCGGTACCGCCCATGCACGTTCCTGCACAGGAAGGAATGCACCATGTCATGCATTCCTTTATGTGCAGGAACTGGGGGTGAAATCTGCAAGGGGGCACAACATGTGCCCCCCTGCATGCACCCCCATGCACAGGGGAAAGAGGGGGCCCTGTAGAGCCCCCTTTCTTTCCTCTCCACCAGAAGTTACATGGAGGAACAACCTCCATGACAACGCTGGTGGTGAGGAAAGTTGTAATATGCTTGGTGGTGCCTGAGGGCCAATATGGCCATCAGCATTTTAGATTAATGTAATATGTAGTCCTTTGTTAATGTTGGCAACTAGAGGCATTTGTACATTTAAATAAGGAAGCTACAATGATGTCTTGTTATGTGCTGGATTGAGGCCCTAACATAGGTGCGCTGTTTTAGAGGCTCAAATCCTTCGTGCCACAGAGACAGGCAGGACCTTTCACCTACATTGGCCCTCCCTTTACAAATAACGAGCAACAGAGTCTGTCCTATCTGACGTGTGCTCTGGGTGCAGAAGACGGTCCATTCTAAATATGTCATATCCATGTCCAAAAGTGACTAACCTATGTCACAACGAGTTCTTAGACAAAGACCCGTCGCTCTTGGGATTTTCCCTAGCACAGGGTTATTGATTTCTCCAAGAACTCATTAAATATGCATGAACCACTATTTCCTAAGGGTTCATTCCTGACGTCTTCCTCTGACCGACTGTACGTCAATACTAACACTCCAAGGCATCTATCAGGTATAAATATACCTCCCTTTGCCCAAGCAAACTAGAGAGGACCGAGACTTTCCATGCAGACACTCTGACGTGAGACGCTGCAACCTGCATCATGCCACAGCTCCAGCTGGCAGAGGTCCATCCACCCATCCTGGGGTGTCCAGCTCAACACCAGGATGAAGTCCCACTGAGGTAATGGGGTTAGACTAAATCCTAGGGGGATTCTTGGCTCTCTAAGACCTACACACATGCTAGATACACTTAGGTACATCTAGTTTGGCATCATAGGGGTATAGGCTTTATCTTAATGCATTCTGCATTTCATGTATGTGTTCATTACTATTGCACAATGGTAAAACTGTACCATGCATTTTTATTTAACTGCACTGCTGGCCATATTTCTCTGCTACTGTCCAACAGTTGTCGCAGCACATATAACCAGTACTAGAACAACAACTGTGCAATAAATTTTATTGTAAACACACCCGACTGTTTCTTCTATGTACTTCTCTGAGATGAGTGACTGAATGAAAAGTAGTATATTGTTTCCACGATCCTGAGGGATCAGGGTTTTATGTTATGTGATTGCCAGAAACTATTCCCTTCTTGTCTTCAAGAAGTTTCTAGTGGCCTCTGAGCTAGCTGGCACAGGTAATTAAGTTTAATATAATCGATAGGGACATACCAACCTTAGTCCTATGTCAAACCTATAGGTTATATTATTCCAATGCGCAGAGCCTATTAGGGAAATAGGAACTACACTACAGTCTTGTATCGTTATCAAGGTCTGGATGAGCCGAAACGCGTGGATGGCGTACTTTCCAGATTAAATACTTCCAAACTACAACTGAGTGCTGATTCCTTCCTTGTAAGAGTGAGAGGAGATTGAATGCATATATATAAAATTCACTGAAAAAACCACAGGTGTAAGGGACATTATAGTTAGAAATTAGCATTTAAAAAACCTTAGATATTCACTGAAAAAACCACAGGTTTCAGTGTTGTTATAGTTAGTCTGACATTTCACTAGTACAAAACCAGAGATATTCAGCCGTTATAGTTAGCTTACTATAACTCACGCCCCCGCAATGTACTGCTGATGACGTCACATATTACATCACTCATGACATGGTCAGTGACATCACTGATGACATCACTGATGACATCATCCAGTGACTGTGACTGTGAGTGTTTCTAAAAGTTTAAGAATGTGATATATATATGATGATTCAGTCAGTGTGTGACTGACTGTATAAGTGAGTGATTATACGTGTCTGGGTGAATGTATGGGTGAGTGATTAATCTGTGTGAATGTCTGTATCAGTCTGTCAGTTGGTGTGTAAGTGGCTGCATGGGTTGATGAATAGGTACATGAGTGTCTATATAGGCTATTGATTGGTTGTCTGAGTACCTGTATGTGTGCCTGAGTGTCTGTGTGTTGTGTGACTACCTGCATGGATGTGTGAGTGGGTGATTCACTGGGTGTATGGGTTCATGAGTGCGTCTGCGAGGTGCTGTATGGGTGAGTGAGTGTTTATATGGCTGTGTTGGTGAATGAATGGATGTCTCAGCGGTATATGTGTGAGTAACTGCATATGTGAATGGCAATATATGTGAGTGTTGGAGTATATAAGTGACTGTATGTGAGAGTGAGTGATTGTGAGAGTGGATGTATGGATGAGTGTGTGCTTGTGTCAGTGATTGTATAAGAGAGTAAGTATGTGTTAGTATCTGTATGAATAAGTGAGGTGGTGTGTGTATAACTGTATAGGTGAGTAAATGGCATTGTGATTGACTCTTTGGGTGACTGACTAGGTGTGTGAGTAACTATGGGTGAGTGGCGGTGTGTGAGTGTCTGTATGGGTGTATCAGTACATATAATAGTGGCTGTATTGATGAGTGACTGCATGTATGAGTGACTGTATGGGTGAGTGAGTGGATGTGTGTGTAGACCTAGGAATCAGTGAGTGGGTATGTACTAACTGGTATTGGTGTGTCTATGGTTTCTAGAATGGTAGTCTGTATTTTAGAGTGGGTGTATGAAAGGTTATATTAGGGTGTGAGTAGGTGCATCAGAGATTAAGTGGATAATGTCATCAGTGATGTCATCAGTGTTGCCACTGACCATGTCATGAGTGATGTAATATGTGACGTCATCAGCAGTGCATTGCGGGGCGTGAGTTATAGTTAGCTCAGCTAACTATAACGGCTGAATTTCTCTGGTTTTGTACGAGTGAAATGTCAGACTAATTATAACGTCCCTGAAACCTGTGTTTTTTTCAGTAAATATAAATATATATATATATATATATATATATATATATATATATATATATATATATATATATATATATTATCTACTGGCGGTCGCCAGTAGATAGTTATAGTTAGGACCTATTATCCATAGGAAATCCGTAACATTCTATTCCCAATAACTTTGGCGTCGTTTGACGAATCATCGCGACATTTTCAAAACTAGTGGGGCGCTCCGGTCCGCACCTGTCTTGAAAGTTTCGGGGTGATTCATCGAGCGAGGGCCGAGAAAAAGGGGGTCCCAAAACGTGTTTTCTCCATGTTAATTCCCATAGGAAATTTTAACCACAGCTACAGCCCGAACTGCTGAACGGAATTACACCAAATTTTGCAAAAAGGTAGCGCTTGGTTCAGAAAGTGACCTTTTTTTTAAATGGTGTAAATCCGTTCAGTAGTTGCGGAGAAATTAAAAAATAAGAGTGAAAAAATCAATTTCTTATAGGAAACTTTATGCAAGGCTACAGCAAAACTGCCAAACGGAATTACACCAAATTTGGCAAACAAGTAGTGCTTGGTTCAGAAAGCACCCTTTTTAAAAATGGTGTAAATCCGTTCAGTAGTTGCTGAGAAAATCCAAAATAAAAGTCACTTATAGTAGGGCACCTTCCATGCGTGATGCTTTGGTTAATACAAACCCAGAAGCCATTGAAAATACAAGCTGGCTTTTGAAAAATAAGGGTTTTTTTAAATGTAAAACCTGTAAGGCCTGCCAACACGGTGTCAACACCAGGACATACAAAACACCCTTTGGTGACAGGGAGAATAAGATCCAGAAGCTCCTCACATGCAAGTCTGAATATGCGGTGTACGTACTTGAGTGCCCTTGTGGCCTCCAGTACGTGGGAAGCACCAAATTGCCTGTCCATAAGTGCATTTTGCAGCATCTCAGGGCCATTACCAACCAAGATAACACGTACCCTGTAGCTAGACATTTCAGGGAGGTCCACCTGAGTAGAAACAATGATCTCAGGTATTTTGTGATAGATGCTATACCACCCAATAGGAGAGGGGGAGATCGTGAATCCAAACTGAGAAGATTAGAAACTAGATATATCATCCAACTAGATACAAAGAACCCTATGGGCCTTAACGCGACGGAAGATTTGCACACATGTTTAGGATAGGGAGTGAGGTTAGCATACTGGCATGGCAAGATTTTACAAATAATGAAACACATAATTAGAACTCATTGCTGGGTTTCCCCCTTACCGTGAAAATCTAAGAGATTACTCTGGGAAGTATCAATCCACTATATATATAAAAACATTTTTTAACATACAGTATAGATTTGTTTTTTATACAATATTTTATTGGATTTTATTGTATTACGTAATTCAATATAACATGTATTTAAGTATATATTTATTTATTTATTTATATATCTATATTGTTGTATTAGTATGTGAATTGATTGATGATCTATATATATCTTTACCGTTAGGTAAATATTAGAATGGGTGACATTTCACACCAATATAGATGACCAACAAATATACAGGGTAGTTACAAGTACAATGGTTTTACAAGGGACAGGGGTAACTCAAGCTAGCATATCCTTATTGGTGCTTTCCTTAACACACTCATGAGACACCAGCAATCCTACAATTCTGTTTCTATAGTTTATTGCTTACTATCAATAATCGCATAATGCGCAATTAGTGAATAATATGATATTATACCAGACATCATAAATGTATTTTTAATTGTTTTACGCACACAATGGGTATTGTATATACGTACACTTTCCACTTGGCACTTTCAGCACAGTTTTTAGACATGGTTTTAGACAACGGGATTGCATTAACAAGCGGTGGATTCATCCACGCTATTGTGATATCAATAGGTAATTTGCTATTTTGGTATCAACAGACAATACACTCAAGCGCGATTATAGCACACCCATTTAAGGGGATATACTATGCATATTAGCAGCGCATACACACAGGGATAACACGGGTATTTTACTTATAAAAATGTTTTAATGTTGCAATTTTAAAATTTAACATGAGGTATTTTACCATCTATGAATTTTATATTAACAACGTTATGTTATCAATTGTGGTCCTAGCTTCTAAAGTAATTATTTTTGGAGTTAGTTTTAGTGTGTATTATATATGTGACACTGTTTTTTACTGCAGCTAAGGTTGTAATTTTACCATGTCTATTAAGCCACTTTGCACGTGATGAGAATCAATGAGCACCTGTCACTTTAAAAGAGCTTTCATACTAGTAGTGAGATGTCATGTGATCAAGGCTCGGACGAGCCGAAACGTTATGGCGGCATCGCAGAAATAAACTGAGAATTTATGCACTGAAATTTGGTCCGTGTCCGTGTTGTGGCAGGATTGCTGCGAGGGAAACGCGGAGTGTGGTTATATATATATATATATATATATATATATATATATATATATATATATATATATATATATATATATATATATATATATTATCTACTGGCAGTCGCCAGTAGATAGTTATAGTTAGGACCTATTATCCATAGGAAATCCGTAACATTCTATTCCCAATAACTTTGGCGTCGTTTGACGAATCATCGCGACATTTTCAAAACTAGTGGGGCGCTCCGGTCCGCACCTGTCTTGAAAGTTTCGGGGTGATTCATCGAGCGGGGGCCGAGAAAAAGGGGGGTCCCAAAACGTGTTTTCTCCATGTTAATTCCCATAGGAAATTTTAACCACAGCTACAGCCCAAACTGCTGAACGGAATTACACCAAATTTTGCAAAAAGGTAGCGCTTGGTTCAGAAAGCGACCTTTTTTTTAAATGGTGTAAATCCGTTCAGTAGTTGCGGAGAAATTAAAAAAATAAGAGTGAAAAAATCAATTTCTTATAGGAAACTTTATGCAAGGCTACAGCAAAAACTGCCAAACGGAATTACACCAAATTTGGCAAACAAGTAGTGCTTGGTTCAGAAAGCACCCTTTTTAAAAATGGTGTAAATCCGTTCAGTAGTTGCTGAGAAAATCCAAAATAAAAGTTTTGATATCTATGGCCGCGGTGGATCCGCGCACCCTCCCGATCACGAGCTGCATGCTAATTGGCTGCTAACACTCCAAACCAGGAAGTGTTGGCAGCCATCTTGTTCCTCGGTAGAACCGAGGAACAAGAAACCAGTAAAACAACTGCGTAAAACACAAAAAGGGGGCAGGGTAGAACACCCTGACCCCTAGGCCTGCTCAGGGGTCCTATAATTTTTTAAATCGGCGGGATGCGCTTAGGGTGCGCGGATCCCACCGAGAAAAAAACGAACGCGCGGTCTCCGCGCTTTGTGGCTAATTGCCCCGGGTGGGCCAAGTCCCAGGGGTATGGGGGTTTATTTATTAATATGGGGGCCTCTAAGGTCCCCCAAGCCCCGAGGACCGCCACCCCCGGGGCTTTAAAAGATAATGGTGCGGGAGGGCTCGGCCCTCCCGCAGCCCCGGGGACCGCCACACCCTGGGGCTTCTTTTAAAAAAAATAATATACCTGTGTGGGGGGGCTCGAGCCCCCCCACACACCCCGGGGACCGCCACCTCCCCAGGGCACTCAAAAAAATGCTAATTTGGGGGTCGGAACGGACCCCCGAGCCCCCGGGACCACCACCTCCCGGGGGCTGTGCATGTGAAGGGAGGGGGGCCGTGCGGCCCCCTCCTGCCTGTGGTGGCCCTGGGGACCGCCACCCCCCAGAGCCGGCTCCTGCAGTGTCCCGGGGTGCCTACCGGGACACTGTAGTTTGCGACATTTTCAAAACTAGTGGGGCGCTCCGGTCCGCACCTGTCTTGAAAGTTTTGGGGTGATTCATCGAGCGGGGGCCGAGAAAAAGGGGGGTCCCAAAACGTGTTTTCTCCATGTTAATTCCCATAGTAAATTTTAACCACAGCTACAGCCCGAACTGCCGAACGGAATTACACCAAATTTTGTAAAAAGGTAGCGCTTGGTTCAGAAAGCGACCTTTTTTAAATGGTGTAAATCCGTTCAGTAGTTGCGGAGAAATTAAAAAAATAAGAGTGAAAAAATCAATTTCTTATAGGAAACTTTATGCAAGGCTACAGCAAAAACTGCCAAACGGAATTACACCAAATTTGGCAAAAAAGTAGTGCTTGGTTCAGAAAGCACCCTTTTTAAAAATGGTGTAAATACGTTCAGTAGTTGCTGAGAAAATCCAAAATAAAAGTTTTGATATCTATGGCCGCGGTGGATCCGCGCACCCTCCCGATCACGAGCTGCATGCTAATTGGCTGTCAACACTCCAAACCAGGAAGTGTTGGCAGCCATCTTGTTCCTCGGTAGAACCGAGGAACAAGAAACCAGTAAAACAACTGCGTAAAACGCAAAAAGGGGGCAGGGTAGAAACACCCTGACCCCCTAGGCCTGCTCAGGGGGTCCTATAATTTTTTTAAATCGGCGGGATGCGCTTAGGGTGCGCGGATCCCGCCGAGAAAAAAAAAAAACGAAGTGCGGTCTCCTGCGCTTTGTGGTTAATTGGCCCCCGGGTGGGCCAAGTCCCAGGGGTATGGGGGGTTTATTTAATAATATGGGGGGCCTCTAAGGCCCCCCAAGCCCCGGGGACCGCCACCCCCCCGGGGCTTTAAAAAAATAATGGTGCGGGAGGGCTCTCGGCCCTCCCGCAGCCCCGGGGACCGCCACACCCTGGGGCTTCTTTAAAAAAAAATAATATACCTGTGTGGGGGGGCTCGAGCCCCCCCACACACCCCGGGGACCGCCACCTCCCCGGGGCACTCAAAAAAAATGCTAATTTGGGGGTCGGAACGGACCCCCGAGCCCCCGGGACCACCACCTCCCGGGGGCTGTGCATGTGAAGGGAGGGGGGCCGCGTGGCCCCCCTCCTGGAGCCTGTGGTGGCCCTGGGGACCGCCACCCCCCAGAGCCGGCTCCTGCAGTGTCCCGGGGTGCCTACCGGGACACTGTAGTTTGCTATGGCAGGACGGGAGCCTCGCGGCTCCCGTCCTGCCATAGCAAACTGCTTTGGTTTTTGGAAGAGAAAGCAGGAAACCTGCTCTCTCTTCCAAAAACCAAAGCAGATTGCTTTTCCACACGGGGAGCTGCATCTTAGCAGCTCCCCATGTGGAAAAGCAATGCCGGCTCCCGCAGGACGCGGGGGGCCGGTGGGACCGTGGGGGCATTGGGGACCCCCCCACGGTCCCCAACGGAGAGGGCCAGCCCCGGGGATGGGGTCCCCGGGGCTAGTAGTGGCCCGGGAGGGGGGCCACGCGGCCCCCCTCCCCAAAATTAAAACATTTTTTTTTTAAATAAATAAAGGCCGCCCCGGGGGATGGGGTTCCCGGGCCAGTAGAGGCCTCAGGAGGGGGGCCATGCAGCCCCCCTCCATAAACAAAAATATATATTTGGCCACGCCCCGTGGGATGGGGTCCCCGGGGCTGGAATTGGCCACGGGAGGGGGGCCCACGCGGCCCCCTTCCCGTTAATTTTTTTTTTTAATTAAAAAGGGGTCAGGCCCTGGGGGATGGGGTCCCCAGGGCCCAAAAAAAGTAAAAGAAGAGGGGCCACACAGCCCCCTTCCAAAAAACAAAAAACACGCGATGGTGCCGAGTCTCCGCCCCTCCCAGCAACACTCTGCAAACGCGCTCTGTGGCGCGTTTTAAGTTGGGAAATGAATTCCTCTTCACACTGGGGTCCTGGGGCTAACTCAGCCCACCGGGAACCTTCAGTATGCGCCAGGGGCTGCGTTGCAGAGAGGTGGTCCAGGCCACGCCCTTTTACACCTCTCTGCAACGCAGCTCTGTGGCGCTTACTGGAGGTACCTGGTGGGCTAGTTGGACCCCAGGGACCCTCAGGATTCAAGGGGACTTAATCCCCCAACTTAAAACGCGCCACGGGCGCGTTTGCACAGTGGTGAAGAGAGGGGTGGGGCTCAGGTGACATGTGTAAAACAGGCCTGCGTGGCGCGTTTTAAGATGGGGAATTAAATCCCCTTCAATCCTGAGGGTCCTGGGGCTAACTAGCCCACCAGGTACCTCCAGTAAGCGCCACGGAGCTGCGTTGCAGAGTGTTGTAAAAAGGGGCGTGGCCTCTGAACACCTCTCTACAACGCAGCTCTCTGGCGCATACTGTAGGTATCTGGTGGGCTAGTTGGCCCCTAGGGTCCCTCGGGATTGAGGAGGAATTAATTCTCCAACTTAAAACGCGCCACAGGGCGTGTTTGCAGACATGTCACCTCAGGCCCCACCCCCTTCCTTCACCATTGTGCAAATATTCCTCTAAAATCAGCCGAACAACGAATTCCAATTTACTCACCTGTTATCAGGAGAGACCTCAGTGCTGCATCTTTGAGCCCAGTACTGATACTGAAAAGTAATTTTAACCGTACTTACCAGTAACTTGAATTTCCTTCCATAGGCTAACATTGACTGGTTTCACTTGGAAATTCTTCTAAGTGTGGAGTTTTGGAACTTTATATATTCCTCTAAAATTAGACGAAGTACGAATTCCGATTTACTCACCTGTTATCAGGAGAGACCTCAGTGCTGCATCTTTGAGCCCAGTACAGATCCTGAAAAGTAATTCTAACCGTACTTACCAGTAACTTGTATTTCCTTCCATAGGAATCCATTGTCTGGTTTTCAGCTGAAAAGTTTCAAAGTGTCGATTTTCATAAACTACAAATATTCCTTAAAAATCGCCTATATGACTTAAACGCATCCTTTCAACTGTTTACAGGAGATGCACCAGTGCTGGATCCAGGATCCACCACTGCGTAAGAAAAAGTAACGATAACACTACTTACCTGCTAAGTGAATTTCCTCCCATAGGATAACATTGGTGATTCTATGTGAAAAAGTTTCTAAGTGTCAACTTTTAAAATACAATAATATTCCTTAAAAATCACTACTGTAACCAAAACGCTTTTACTCAACTGTTTACAGGAGATGTCCCAGGACTGAATCTAGGATCCAGACCTGTGGTTAGGAAAGTAATCCATAAAGTAACTAATTGCATTTAACTAGAAATTCACATTGAGCTCAATGTTGCATTGTGTTTGAAATTGTGTTGCCCATTGCAACAACTGTAACTACTGTACTTAAAAGTCTATTGCCTATTTGCAAAGTATTCAAACTAAAGTAATTAATTCTGAGAAAGTATAATTTGTAATGTAATGTATAATGTAATTACAATATAATTTAAAAAATAAAATATCTAAAAATAAATAGTTTAAAAAAATGTAGTAAATCAGTATCAAAAAAATAAATATAACAATTAATACATTTAAAAGTTGTCATTTACAAAACCTTTGAAATTCACTGAAAAAAACCATAGGTTTCAGACATGTTATAGTTAGGAATTAGCATTTAAAAAACCTTTGAAATTCACTGAAAAAACCATAGGTTTCAGGCACGTTATAGTTAGAAATTAACATTTAAAAAACCTTTGAAATTCACTGAAAAAACCATAGGTTTCAGGCACGTTATAGTTAGAAATTAGCATTTAAAAACCTTACAAATTCACTGAAAAAACCATAGGTTTTAGGGACAGTTATAGCTAGTTGGACATTGCACTCGTACAAAACCCGTGAAATTCCCCCGTTATAGTTAGTTCAGCTAACTATAACTCGCGCCCTCGCAATGCACTGCTGATGACGTCACATATTACATCACTCATGACATGGTCAGTGACATCACTGATGACATCACTGATGACATCTCAAATGACATCACTGATGACATCACTGATGACATCATCCACGTGATAATCTGGTGCACCTCCTCACACCCTAATATAACCTTTGATACACCCACTCTAAATTACAGACTGCCATTCGCAAAACCATAGACACTCCAACACCAATAACTACATACCCACTCACTGATTCTTAGGTCTACACACACACATCCACTCACTCACCCGTACAGTCACTCATACTTACGGTCACTCAGTACAGGGCTATCATATGCACTCATACTCCTATAAAGACACTCAAACACCGCCACTCATCCATAGAGGTACTCACACACCTAGTCAGTCATGCAAATAATTAAACACACTGCCATTTACTCACCTATACAGTTATACACACACCAGCTCACTTACTCATACAAATACTAGCACATTCTTATGCTCTTATACAATCACTGATTCAAGCACACACTCATCCATACAGTCACTCTCACAATCACACACTCTCGCTTATAGCTATTTATATATTACAACACACATATATACTGCCTTTCACATATGTAGTTACTCACACATGTACCACTGGGACATACATTCACTCACTAACACACTCTTACACACACTTACCCACCCATACAGTCTATCACAGATGCACTCTTGAAACCATCCACCCAGTGAATCACCCACTCACACATCTATGCACAGAGTCGCACACACCCCACCCACACAAACACTCAGGCACCCATACAGATACTCAGACAACCATTCAATAACTCATATAGACACTCATGTAGCTATTCACAAACCCATGCACCACTTACACAGCAACAGACAGACGGATACAGACATTCACCCAGTTTAGTAACTAACCCATGCATTCAGTAAGATACGTTTAATCACTCACTTATAGAGTTAGTCACGCACCTACTAAATCATCCATACAGACACTTATACACCCACTCATTCTTCAATACGCCTTTCCCTATATATATTAAAAATATTTAAACTTTACAGAAACACACAGTCACTGGATGATGTCATCAGTGATGTCATTTGAGATGTCATCAGTGATGTCATCAGTGATGTCACTGACCATGTTATGAGAGATGTAATATGTGACGTCATCAGCAGTGCATTGCGGGGGCACGAGTTATAGTTAGCTGAACTAACTATAACGGGGGAATTCCACGGGTTTTGTACGAGTGCAATGTCCAACTAACTATAACTGTCCCTAAAACCTATGGTTTTTTCAGTGAATTTGTAAGGTTTTTTAAATGCTAATTTCTAACTATAACGTGCCTGAAACCTATGGTTTTTTCAGTGAATTTCAAAGGTTTTTTAAATGCTAATTTCTAACTATAACGTGCCTGAAACCTATGGTTTTTTCAGTGAATTTCAAAGGTTTTTTAAATGCTAATTCCTAACTATAACATGTCTGAAACCTATGGTTTTTTTCAGTGAATATATATATATATAAATTTATATATATATATATAGCCTGGGTACAGGGGGGGAGGGAGCACACTGCCTCTCATCCCAGCACAGTTCACCCCATTGCATCCTGGTAAATGCAGTACGCTTACTTTCAAAGTTGCTGTAGTCTTTCGCCAAAGTTGGTGCAGGTAGTGCTGTTATCTCTAGACACGTGTTTCTGGGTTTAGCCCGTCATCAGTAGAGAGCAAAAGTTAATAAGAAGCAGAGAAAAGTCATCAGGGGTTGCTGAAATGGTGCCCAAGTCTTCACAGGTCACAGTACCTCTCCACACACACACAGGTGCATCCCAGGAGAGCTCGTCAGCTCGTTGGCTCAAGGGAGCCTTTTAAACACAGTGGGGGAGGGAGCACACTGCCTCTCATCCCAGCACAGTTCACCCCATTGCATCCTGGTAAATGCAGTACGCTTACTTTCAAAGTTGCTGTAGTCTTTCACCAAAGTTGGTGCAGGTAGTGCTGTTATCTCTAGACACGTGTTTCTGGGTTTAGCCCGTCATCAGTAGAGAGCAAAAGTTAATAAAAAGCAGAGAAAAGTCATCAGGGGTTGCTGAAATGGTGCCCAAGTCTTCACAGGTCACAGTACCTCTCCACAGGCACACAGGTGCATCCCAGGAGAGCTCGTCAGCTCGTTGGCTCAAGGGAGCCTTTTAAACACAGGGGGGGAGGGAGCACACTGCCTCTCATCCCAGCACAGTTCACCCCATTGCATCCTGGTAAATGCAGTACGCTTACTTTCAAAGTTGCTGTAGTCTTTCACCAAAGTTGGTGCAGGTAGTGCTGTTTTCTCTAGACACGTGTTTCTGGGTTTAGCCCGTCATCAGTAGAGAGCAAAAGTTAATAAGAAGCAGAGAAAAGTCATCAGGGGTTGCTGAAATGGTGCCCAAGTCTTCACAGTTATACAAATGAGTAAACCCAAAATCACTGGGACCTGGGTATAAGGCAGTATAATAAGGATTGGTCCCAGTATTATTTCATCAAAAAGTGTAAATACAAAACATACAATGACATACAAACAAAATCGAAAGATAAATGTATTTTGCTGCAGTGTTATTTAATCACACTACACACATATTCCAATTTAGAAAAAAAAAATTTAAAAACATTTTTGGAGTGCCCAACTGGAAAAGGGAAAGCAGGGTTGGGGAAGAGTAGGTGACTTAGGTGAAGGTGGTGAGGTACGTGAAGTTTAAAGAATAGTGCATATCACAATTGTATTATTCATTTGGCATATTATTGAATGCCACACAATAATGACAAATCAAAATGATTCACACAGTATATTACATAGCCATGTATGACAACAAATCACAGTAAAGCAAGTACTGTTGATAATACTGGCGTCAATGGAGTGTAGACGTTTCGACCCCTGATTAAGTGTAGGTCCTTCTGAGCCTTACTAACGGGGTCTTCCTCAGGACTGAAGTGAACGTGAAAGGGGTGGGGCACCTGGGAGTAAAATGAAAGGGTGATTTAACATGTTTGTTGCTATCTAAAAAAAGGGACAATATATCTATCAATCTCTATAATTACTGTAAGTGAGTGAAGAAGAGCCTCTCAAGAAAAATGTTGTGAGGACGGGCGGGCCCAATGGCTCCAAAAGGATGCGAACGGAAGAGAGCGAAAGACACCTGCAATAGTAAGGTGTCTGTCAATAAACCTCATTAATGTTAGGGTAGATTAGTGAAAATATTGCCAAGAAATGGTAAAACTCTTACTCAAATGGATGAGTCAATTCTCATTGGTCCAGTCTGTGGCAGTCGTATTTATCCGTACTGCTTATTAATCCATAGTTAATTGTCCATATTAAGCGAAAAACCCTGGTTGCCTCACATGGGTTAATCTAAAGTTATAAATAAATAAAGGAGGAGAACAAAATCACTGCCGGAGACAGGGCCCTGTCATAACAAATGATCAAAACAACACTGCTGGATTTAAAAGCAATGCGAGAGGAAAAAATGTCAATGAATCGGTAAACGGGACAGAAATATCCCAAGAAAATAAGCGCAAACCCAAACGTGTCCTCTCCAACTAAGAGATATTAAGTATCTGCGAAGGGAGGGTGCCGCTCTGAGTGAAAGGTCGCCATTACTCACCGCTTTGCCGGTAGAGTCGACTGGGAGGTAATTGGTGTGACGGAGCTGAATCTGCAAATAAAGGCAGAAATCAGTGACCTCTGAACCATTGGAGCCTGGTGTCGGATGACATTGACCAACCTAACCGACCCATGCACTCTTTTAAAAGAGCTAAGAGTGTGAAAGATCACGTTGTCCGCTCCTTTCTGGAAACAGTAACTGAACCGACGATTCAATCACTTTGGAACCTACCACCGGTGAAGGGACACTATAAGTGTGGACACTGCAAAGCATGTCGGACAACGATCCCTACTAAGAACTTCATCTATAAACAACATATGATTGTTCTGGATTCCTTTACCAATTGTAATTCAATGAACGTAATCTATGGAATCATCTGCCCGTGTGGACTCCTTTACGTGGGCCAAACGCAGCAGAAGATCAAGGCCCGAATACTTCAACATCAGAGTAGGATTCGGTGTACAGTCCAAGGGGCACCCCTAGTGGAGCATTTCACAACGAAGGGACATAATGAAGATCAGCTACAGTGGTTGGTAGTAGAAAAAGCCAAACTGGGGCCGAGAGGGGGCAACATTGCCTCGATCTTGAACATACGAGAATCGAAATGGATGGTCCGTTTGGATACCATCGCGAATGGACTCAATGAATTGGATGCCAGCCATGCCATGCAAAAGTTAATAAGAAGCAGAGAAAAGTCATCAGGGGTTGCTCTCTACTGATGACGGGCTAAACCCAGAAACACGTGTCCCGAGATAACAGCACTACCTGCACCAACTTTGATGAAAGACTACAGCAACTTTGAAAGTAAGCGTACTGCATTTACCAGGATGCAATGGGTGAACTGTGCTGGGATGAGAGGCAGTGTGCTCCTTCCCCCCCTGTGTTTAAAAGCCTCCCTTGAGCCAACGAGCTGACGAGCTCTCCTGGGATGCACCTGTGTGCCTGTGGAGAGGTACTGTGACCTGTGAAGACTTGGGCACCATTTCAGCAACCCCTGATGACTTTTCTCTGCTTCTTATTAACTTTTGCTCTCTACTGATGACGGGCTAAACCCAGAAACACGTGTCTAGAGATAATAGCACTACCTGCACCAATTTTGGTGAAAGACTACAGCAACTTTGAAAGTAAGCGTACTGCATTTACCAGGATGCAATGGGATGAACTGTGCTGGGATGAGAGGCAGTGTGCTCCCTCCCCGCCCCTGTGTTTAAAAGCTCCCTTGAGCCAATGAGCTGACGAGCTCTCCTGGGATGCACCTGTGTGCCTGTGGAGAGGTACTGTGACCTGTGAAGACTTGGGCACCATTTCAGCAACCCCTGATGACTTTTCTCTGCTTCTTATTAACTTTTGCTCTCTACTGATGACGGGCTAAACCCAGAAACACATGTCTAGAGATAACAGCACTACCTGCACCAACTTTGGTGAAAGACTAAAGCAACTTTGAAAGTAAGCGTACTGCATTTACCAGGATGCAATGGGGTGAACTGTGCTGGGATGAGAGGCAGTGTGCTCCCTCCCCCCTGTGTTTAAAAGGCTCCCTTGAGCCAACGAGCTGACGAGCTCTCCTGGGATGCACCTGTGTGCCTGTGGAGAGGTATTGTGACCTGTGAAGACTTGGGCACCATTTCAGCAACCCCTGATGACTTTTCTCTGCTTCTTATTAACTTTTGCTCTCTACTGATGACGGGCTAAACCCAGAAACACGTGTCTAGAGATAACAGCACTACCTGCACCAACTTTGGTGAAAGACTACAGCAACTTTGAAAGTAAGCGTACTGCATTTACCAGGATGCAATGGGGTGAACTGTGCTGGGATGAGAGGCAGTGTGCTCCTCCTCCCCCCCATGTGTTTAAAAGGCTCCTTGAGCCAACGAGCTGACGAGCTCTCCTGGGATGCACCTGTGTGCCTGTGGAGAGGTACTGTGACCTGTGAAGACTTGGGCACCATTTCAGCAACCCCTGATGACTTTTCTCTGCTTCTTATTAACTTTGCTCTCTACTGATGACGGGCTAAACCCAGAAACACGTGTCTAGAGATAACAGCACTACCTGCACCAACTTTGGGGAAAGACTACAGCAACTTTGAAAGTAAGCGTACTGCATTTACCAGGATGCAATGGGGTGAACTGTGCTGGGATGAGAGGCAGTGTGCTCCCTCCCCCCCTATATATAGCCTGGGTGGTGAACTCCGCTCCTTTCGTAGAGCTTGCAGAGTTTTTTGCACTCCGCACTCCACGGAGCTCGCGAAATTCCGAAAAAGCTGAGCTTTTTCCTCGCTTGCTAACGGTAAGTTGGCGAGTGCGAGCGACGAAATCCAATGCAAGACCGCTTCCCAGCAAGATTTCTCGATGCAGATGGTCGCTACTGCTCTTGTTGAGAAACCTTCCATTTGCATTGAGGAAGCTGCTGCTCGAGTGGAACTTCTACTTGAGTGGCAGAAAGAATCAGTGCCCTCTTTTGCTGTGTGTGATGCTGGTCGCGCTGATTTACCAGCGCAGGACTAACAATCAGCATGAATGGACGCAAAGTAATGCACTACGCTGCTCGCGGAACTCCGCATAGATTGGTGGAGTTTTTTTGTCACTTCATGGAGTTCTGTGTAGCGGAAATCCACGAATTCCGCCCAGGCCTAATATATATAATATATAATATATGTATATATATATGTATATATGTGTGTGTGTATATATATATGTGTATATATATATATATATATATATATATATATATATATATATATATGTACACATATATATATAAAGCTGGCGAGCATAAAGGCCCTGGTTATTTGAGGAAAAGTCTGTTCCCCTACCATCAAACAAGAATGCTTCGATCTAATGGCTGGCTCCTAACAGCAGTTATAATATTTGTTGTATTGGTAATGAATTAGGGGGCGGGCATGGCCCCAGGGAGCTTGCACAGGAGGCAGACCTCTGGGTGGTTAACAGAGGGTCTGAAGAGGCATTGGGGAGTGACCCTAAAAGGAGTGGCTCAGGTATCTTCCAGCCCAGAGTGGTGGGAGAGGTTCAGAGTAGCCCAGCTAGGTCCCGTTGTAGTGGGGAGGTTGTAGGGCCTCATGTCCTGTCTCCTAGGAGAAGGAGTGAGACTGGGATGTGTCCCGATAGTGCCCAACCTCAGTCTCAGGGCCTGGATGGTTCCTTAAGGGAACACCAGGTAGGGAACCTAGTCTGTCCTGATGGGCCGTCCGTTGAGGGGGATCTCCTACTGTCAGGAGAACGTGGAGCGTCTGTAAGCAGAGCTCCAGCGGTTCTGGTGTCTGGCAGTGCCACTCCTAAGTGGAGGGTGCAGAAGTCCAGATTGAGGGGTGAGAGGGGGAGAGAGTCCCCAGTGGAAGAACCAGTGGGTCAGGAGCCAGCCAGAAGGGCTGAGTCTCCTAGGAGTGACCATGGTGACACCACTTCTGTCCTGGGGGATCTTCACGCACTGTCAGATGGACAGGGGTCGGGAGATCTGCGCCAGGCAGACTGTCACACGACACATGAGTTATGTGTTACCCTAGGGGGGAGGCATGTGTGCTCCCAAGGAAGTCCTGGTGCACTGGGCAAGTGTTCAACTGCAGGGTTTAGTCCCTGGGTTGGCAGGCCAGGTTCAGGTTATGCCTGACCTGGAGGGAAGGACAACTGTAAGCAGTGTCCTGACCGATGTAGCTTCTAGGGTTACCACTCCAGTTGGGAGGGTGCAGAACTCTGGAAGGGGGTGCAAAGGGAGGGAGTCCTCGCCTCTGACCCCGTTTCAACCTGAGGGTTTAGATCCCAGGTTGGTAGACCAGTTGCTGGAAAGAGGTCCTGAACTGGTGGGAAAGTTGTGTTCTGAGGTTGCCTCTCATAGGAGGAGAGTGCAGAACCCCAGAAGGAGAGGTAGGGGGAGGAGAGCCTCGCCCGTGACTTCTGGTCAGCCTGAGGGTGCGGACCCTAGGTTGGAGGATCAGTGGCAGTTTAGAACTGCACTGATGAGAGGAAGAGTGGAGAATGGTTACTATGTGCCAGGGGTTACTGCCCCCCACACTGTGGATTGGCAAGGACCAGAGACATCTGGATGGCCTAGGGCCTGGTCCTGGGAGCTTTGACAGAGGGAACCACATGGGTTCAGAATGACGTAGAACTGGAGGGTGCCCCTGCAGTTGCGGGCCCGCGTCCGTGTTCTATCGCCCAAAGCAGGGAAGCCCATCAAGGTGGTGATTGGTCTACCCTGCGTTTTGGCTGGAAGGGGGTTGTGTTGGACTTGGCCCTTTTTGCAGGGTCATCCCTGAACTTTTTGCCTTCCTCCTAGCCTTTTTTCTGACATGGTGTTGGTGGTTCTAGGACTCTGGGCACTTTAGCACTGCTGTACAGTGTAAAGTGCGTGTGCTCTCTGTGGTAAACATGGTAAGATTGGTCTACACCTGTTTGGCATATTTAATTTACCTGTCAGTCCCTTGTAAAGTGGTATCTCATATACCCGGGGCCAGTAAATTAAATGCTACTGTTGGGCTTGCAGCGCTGATTGCGCCACCCACCAAAGTAGCCTTTCAAACCTGTCTCAGGCCTCTGCCATTGCAGGGCCTGTGCGCGCAGTGTTACTGCCGCTGTGACGTGGCACCTAAAGTGTGTGCCATGTCTGTGACCCCCCTTTTACTGCATGTCAGTCACCCCTAAGGTAGGCCCTAGCTAGCCCTATGGGCAGGGTGCATTGTAGGTAGAAGGTAGGACATGTACCTTAAGTGTGTGACATGTCCTGGTAGTGACAAACCGCCATTTTGATTTCTCACTGCTGTGAGGCTGCCCTCTCATAGGAATGCATTGGGGATTCCCTGATAAGTGTTTCAGTGGTAATTCCTGATATGAGAGGAGCAGCGTGGTCAAGTTTGGTATGGTTGGAATAGTAATAATAAATGCTGCGCAATGGTGTGCGCAGATTTATTATCATTATTTTTGAAATGACACTTCTAGAAGTTGGCATTTCTGTGTGCTATGTGTCTGCCTGCCTGATGTGGATTGCATGTCTGGCTTTGGAGTGACAAGGGCTGGTGAGGTGTGTGTGGCTCCAGGGAGGGCAGGGTGAGCCAGCGCTAGGCTGAATGGGAGACCTGCATTTGGAGTAGTGGGAGGAGTAGTCCCCTGACCCTGAATAGGTCTGTGCCTGCCTAGGTGAATGCTGGCTCTACCCCCCTGTGGTGTGTCTGATGACAGAGCCCCAACCTGACAAAGGAGGGTGGGAGCCCTGTAAACAAAGTGCTCCACACACCCCAGAACCAGTTGAGGCTGGATTTCCCCAAGCCCTGTGCCAGGGCAGACAAAGGAAAAGGGTGCATAAATATTGGGGCTACGACCCCATGAAAATGTTGTGCTTTTCAGGCGGGTGGTCTCTAGTGTATCTTCGTGACACCCTTGATAGATGTATAAAGTTTAAGCGGTACTTGATTTAAGCCAGGGGCAGATTATTCTCTTGCCTGGTTAATATTTGCAGTTCGTCTCATTAGGAGCCGTGGTTGCAAATTCGAATTCTGCCTCCTTGATAACGAATTCCAAATTCCCTTTTATAATTAGAGTTTCTATAGCTTCACGCCGCCTCCTGATATCGTCCTGGCTTTCACACACGGAAGAATCACCCACCTGGAAATCCAGCAGGAAGAAGGAGGCAACTGCCCCATACACTCATTAATTATATTTTTCGAAATTAGAGTGACCTTCCGTTTCAAACATGAGGTGCTTTTAACAGATCCAGTACAAATCTATTCACAGTGAGAGTTACAATTGTTGTCTTGATAAAGATGGAGTTATAATATATCCATCGAAACGCGTCGACGCTCTTTTTGAAAACAACACAATCCGTGAAGGGGCTAAAGCCTACGAGTACCTAGCAAATAGAAAAATGCTGGGTTTCAGCCTGAGAAACTGCTTATCACGGATGTGTGCCACCTAAATGACAGATTGTTTTTGTCTATTATTTGTACTCTTTTTTTAATGCAATTGTTGTTTATAAATGTGCAAGTAACATCTGTGACATTTGAATTGATGTTAATTTTGAGGTGATTGACAATGTTATGGATTATATCTACCCTTTTTTTAAATTGTGTACCCTATGAGTTTTTAATTAATAAATAGATTTGTACTTTTTCATAAATTAAGTTGTCTAGATTATCTATCTGGGATATATGGTCATACTTCCTGTGTATGTATGGTGCCCAACTGAATGAGTGGGATTGGGATTGTATGTGGATGATAGATTTTATGGTTTTTATTTGTTATAATATTGTCCAAAGGATATCCTTTTTTTGTGACATAAATGTATATAATCCCCCTGTAAACTATTGCCTGGTGCCAGTTGGCACAGTGTATAATTTGTGATTATTATTCTGATATGTTTATGATAATACAAAGGCTATTTTTGATATAACCTTGTGTGGAGTTTCTTTTGTGGTGTGCCTAGTGTGTTGCTGCTGCGTGTGTGTGTTGCGCAAACGCTTTACACATTGCCTCTGGGATAAGCCTGACTGCTCGTGCCAAGCTACCAAGGGGGTGAGCAGGGGTTATCTTCAGCGTGTAACTCCCTTGCCCTGATTAGAGTGGTGGTTTCTGCCTGGCTTAGGCGCATGACCTAGCCAACCAGAAATCCCATTTCTAACAACAGGGGACACAATATAGGTACGCCACATAACATTGGTTGCCTGGGACAATGGAGAAGAATACCATGAGAAAAGAAGCATATTCTGGTAGAGTGGCCTCAGGGCACACTGCTGATGGTCCGCACGAAGAGAGGGTCCCTGAGTCACAGTTAGGAACCTCCAAAGGCCCTGCTCTGAGTGATATCTTGCAGGCCATAGCTTTCTCTAAAGAGGTGCTCGAATCGAAGATGGGCACACGTGGTGGATATAGGGATCCTGAAGGAAGATCACAGGTACCTTGCGGAATGAGTCACGACAGCAGGAAGAGGATTAGCTGAGGTCCGCCAGAACTGGTGACAATGAAGAAGCACCTAACATTGTTACAGTCCACAATGAAAGTATTGGAGTTCAGGGCAGAGGACACTCAGAACTTGTCGCGTTGAAACAATATCAGAGTGATTGGCTAGCTTGAACATGTGGAAGGCGACCACATGCCAGATTATCTTGAACGCTGGCTGAGGGAGGAGGTGGCGATGGAGGGGCTTTCTCCCTTGTTTGCATTGGAGAGAGCCCATAGGGTCCTGGCATATTCTCCGCCCCCTGGGGCACCACCGCACTCTGTGTTGACCAGGCTGCTGGACTATAAGGACCGGGACCACATCCTGTGCAAGGGCATACTGCAGGGAGACCTGAAAATGGAGAACAGCAAAGTCATGGTGTTTCCTGATTTTACCAGGGAGATATGTTGTTCCCTGCCAGGCTATGAGTGACAATCACGGCAGGGGCTGAGTTTTTTTCGGACCTCGCAGGAGCTATGGGAATGGCTAGATAAACACCCACTGCCAGACTCTGGCCAGGGGCCCCCGAGGATGAAGTCCCAGAAGGCTAGGTCAAAGCGCAGAGCTAAGAGCTACAGCAGTGTGGCCCCCTCTAGGGCAGAGGTCTAACAGGAACAGCTACGAGCGGTGGAAGTGGTGGCAACGATGAGCGGCAGTGTAGTGAGTCCCCCGTCGATGGTAAGTGATGATGGAACTCGAGATTCAGACTCTGGTCCAGTGCGTCCCGAAGTGACACCGAGAACTGCTGATTAACTCCTATGATACAGTTACTTTGTTGCTTTTGTTAAGTTAAATACTTGTGATGTGATCTCATGGGGAGCTCTGAGATCTAGTGAAGGTGCATCCAGACCCCCTTGGCAGTGGGTCACTGTTTATCATATGATGCTGAATGGCGGATCACCTGGCGTGGGAGACTCGAACAGTCACAGCAGTTGTTGAGAGGTACACATGGGCTCGCTGAGTGTTCGTGATTCTAATGCGAGTTTGGATGGGAGTCATTATCTACTTGTCCTGGGGAGTGGGAGTTAGGCTCAATGCTGTTTGACTTAGTGTTGGTGTTATATGAGTCGTGTCCTACTAGATTTGGCATATGGGTCCCAGCCTGGTGAGAGAGCACTGCACGGTAGGGCCACGGCCAGATGGCTGCTAATGGTTGCATGCAGGTATGTCCAGTGCAGACACTCATGACATACAAATTCATATCCTGGATCATTAGGGGGATGAGCAACATGGCCAAGCGATATGAATTGTTTTCTTACCTCATATGGCGCTATTGCAAGAAACACAACTAATGGCTAAGAAGGGTTTAGCGCTGCAGAGGAGATAGCAGTGGCAGGCCTGCTACACCATGTACTCTGCCTATGCACAGGGGTACTTATCTGGGGCTGTCTGGGGGTCCCCTTCCAGAAAACTGGGAAATTGATTGATCCGGCAGGCAGATTTGTGGTGGTGACAGGGTGCCTAGATGGCCACGACATAGAGGTGATTAATATTTATGCCCCAAATGTGGACCAGGGAGTGTTCCTAGAGGGCTTGTCCAGAGTACTGGTGCCCTTCTTGGTGCAATTGGTCATCATGGGGGAAGACTATTACTGTGTTTCTGATCCTGTGCTAGATCAGTCCCATCCGTCATTTAGGGACTCTTGGTCAGCAGAATGGCTTGGGCATTTGCTGGGTGGCAGGCTTGGTGGGGACTGCTGGATTCTTGATGACGCATTCACCCAGAGACCATGGACTATTTCTCCTTTTCGGGCCTTCATGAGCTCCATGTGTGCTTGGATGCATTCCTCTGCACCCCTGATGTCCATGGGCTGGTACACAAGGTTGAATATCTAGCTAGAACTATATCGGATCATAACCAGGCACACCTACATTTGTGCTGGGAGCAGATGTGGCCTTGCATACCTATGTCGAGGCTGAAGCCGGAGTCTTTGGAGGATCTGGTCTGTCGGGACACGATAGTGATAGTATTATATAGTATTTTGAGGACAACACTGGCACAGCATCTACCCCACAATTAGAGTGGGATGCTATTAAAGCAGTGATCCAGGGGAAGTGTATAGCAGAAACAGTGGGCGTTAGGAGCACTTTGCTGGGTAAGGTAGGGGCCTTGGAGGCAGAACTAAGGGTGCTGGAACAATGAAGGCCAGGTGACCCAGAATTGCAACAGGCCTTGATGGAATCCAGGGAGCGGTTGGTGGAGCGGGATGTGAAACGTAGGTGCTATGATTACAGGGAGTACATGATTCGGGAGCATGCAGAATGCAATAGGGCTGGCCCGGTCCTCGCCTGACTTGCTAATCTGGCTAAATGAGGTTCGATCATTGTAGATCTTGAAATGGACCAGAGGTCAGGTCATATAGGCAAGCGGATATTAACCAACAATTTCAGGGGTACTATTCACGACTTTATGAGAGCGTTGCCACATACACAAAGGGCACCATGACTAACTTACTTGACTTATTACTCCTACTGGCTCTCACATGAGAGGAGGTAGAGGACCTGGGGGGGATATCACACATCAGGAAATAAGGGCAGTACTGAAGGCCATGGCAAGGAGGAAAACACCTGGGACAGGCGGATTCCCTGTTTAGTTTTGCGTCACTTGTGCTGATGTATTGGCCCCCAAGTTGGTGGACTTGTACATGGCGGTGAAAGATACAAGACATCTCCCGCCTTCCACCAGTGAAGTGCTAGTGGGCTAGTGGTGCTGTCATTAAAGCCGTGGAGGCTGCCACATAACTGCAAGGCATATAGACCTTTGTCGATGCTCAACTTCGATTATAAAATTCTTAGCTGGGTTGTAGCAACAGGGCTGCTACCCTATATGACAAAATTGATCCACCCAGATCAGGCAGGGTTTATTGTAGGCCGTAACATGGCACTTATTATTAGGAGGTGGTTAACATTGCTCGAGGTGGAGGTGGACACATATGGCCGTGCAGAGTCAGCGGTATTCGTGGTCCACAAAGAGAAAGCTTTTGACAGCTTAGAGTTCAACTTTCTCTATAGGGTAATGGAGCAACAGTGGTTGTGAAGCGGTTTTACAAACTGGACTAGGTTGCTTTATACGGACCCTACAGCCCGGGTAAGAACTGGCTGTGTTATCTCTGAGGGATCTAAAGTGGGTCGAGGGACCAGGCAGGTCTGGCCCTTGTTGCCACTGTTCTTTGCACTGGTGATGGAGCCGCTAGCCAGGAGCGCAAGGTCAGGTGCCCATTACAGGGGAGTAGAGGTCGGGGTCAACCGCATCACATTGCTCTGCAGGCGGACTATTTATTACTGTTCCTCCAAGACACTGACACTGTCCTGGAGGGAACTGTGCGGCTGCTGGATAGATTAGGGTTAATATCTGGGTCGGGGGTAAAATGGCAGAAGTCGTGGTTATTTCTAATGGTTGTGCACTGTAGGCCTCAGGAGGTGATGAGGATGCTGCAGTGGGAACCACTATGCCTGCAGTATCTAGGGGTGAAAATATATCATGACCAGGCTGACTTATTGGAAGGGAATATGAGGACAGCGATAAGATCCCTTCAGCTGAATACTGACTTCTGGAAGATGCTTCCCTTGTCTGTGGCGGGGCAAATTGCTCTTCCTAAAATGGTGGCGCTTCATAGGCTGCTATATTTCTGTGCAGTCTTGCCGCTGTGGATTCCCTGAATGTTATTCGAGGAACTGGACTTGCTTATTATAATTACTTTTATCTGGGGCGCACGTCGCAGGAGAGTAGCTTTGACAACCTTGCAGCACCCTGTGGAGGAGGGAGGCCTAGCAGCCTCAGAGTTTGAGACTTTTTATGCTGCTGTGCAGCTCCAGTGACTCACCCAGTGGGTGGCGGGCAGGTTGACCCCGGGACGAGAAGCAGGGTAGTTTGTACATGAGCTTCAGCAGTTGTATAGTGTGCTGATGTCGGCTGGGTGTCTCTTCAATGGAGGCATGAGTGAATTCCAAGTGTTGGGAGCTGCTGGATCAGGTGCTTGCAGAAGACGCGGACGTGGGTCCCGTACTCTCCTGATATGCCCATAGGTATTTTAGAGCTGATGCCACACGGAGGGGATTGGCAGAGGCTAGCTGACTGGGTGGCTGCAGGCATAACTCAAGTGGGAGACCTGTTTCAGGCTGAAGTGCTCTTATTGTTCGAGGACCTTTGGCTGGAATTTGACTTACCTCAGGGGCACTTCTTGTTCTACAGGGCGGTGAAAGCAGCAGTTAATAAGCACTGGGGAGCGGGCATGTGAGAACCACCTCATAAGGGGATGTCAATACATAGGGGCCGATTCCGATTCGGGCCGGAAATCACTCCGACCGAGCCGGACCCGGAGAGATTTCCGACCAAATCGGACCCGTGCAGCCCGACCGAATGAGTACGATGCGTCCGTATGCTATCGGACTCGATTCGGTCGGACTCCCATTGAAGTCAATGGGAGCCTGTTGTACGACGCGTACACGGGCTCCCATTGACTCAATGGGTGCGATGCGGACAAGGGCGCCCCACAGCGTGTACGCGGCGAAGCGATTCGCCCCGTACACGCACAGGTAGGGGGACCCATGGGTCCCCCCTGTGTGCGACTCGCGCGGCTACGCGTGCTCAGGGGGTCCGACACGGACCCCCGGAGCACGGCTCCGACAGCTCTTCTGAGCCGGAGTGTGCGGCTCGGTCGGACTGCTCGCGGCGCGCATCGTACTCACCCGGCCGGGAAACGTCTCCATTGCGCGGTGCGAGCCGAGTCCGAGCGAGTCGGTCGGTGCGGTTCGAGCCGGGAACGAGTCGGTCGGAGCGGTCGGGATGCCCGGACGAGTCGGTCGGCGATTTCGCATCGTACTCGCTCGTCCGGACGCGCGTACGGATCGGTCGGGAAACAGGGCTCCGAATCGGATCCGGTAAAGCCGAATCCGATTCGGAGCCCTACCGGCCGAGATCGGAATCGACCCCATAGTCTCGAGCTCAGGCACTTTCAAAGCGGTTACCTGTCTATATAGAGCAATCAGAGCAGACACGATGAAGCCATTGGATGCCTTGCAGGAGCATTGGAAGGAGGGTTTAGGGGTGCCGGTGCTTGAGGGCGATTGGGTGAAACTGTTGGAGCAGTCCCCCGAGTTGTCTCAGAACGCTCAATTTAAACTGATCAACTTCTATGTTTTACACAGGGAATACCTTATTCTAGGGAGAATCAATAGGTTTTTAAAAACGGTTGGAGCAGCATGCCCATGAAGAGGCGTGGTAGGGGAGTAATTCTTTCATATTTTATGGGTCTGCCTGTCCTTGGCAGACTACTGGGAGGAGATCACACACAGTCCCTGACATTACATTGAGAGATGTCCCCTGCTCCTCAGGGCACTGCTTATTGAGCTGGGGTTCCCACACGCCGCCAAAACCAAGGTCACCAGTAGGTTCCAAGATATGGCTTTTCTATTGGCAAAGAGAAATTACACATAATTGGAAGGCTACCAGGGGACCCCAGATGACAACTTGGCACAAAGAACTCAAGAGATGGGCAGAGTATGAGAGTGGGGTGTTGCTTTAAGAAGTGAGATGGGCACATGATTCCCTGGAGATGGCCAGGGTCTGTGAGGCATTGGTGGACTGTGTGAAAGATCCAGAACCCCTATTACAAGTGGCGTCCCCTGTCAGCTCGGTGGGTCAGGTCCCTGATTAGGTATAATAGATTGGCAGAGGATATCATTGTAGCTGCATGAACTTGGTGACGCAGATTATAGCTAGGTTCTGACCTTAGTTTGCTGGGTGGGAAGTTACTGTGTAGATAGATTTGACTTGCAAATGTGGGTCACGACTCGGGGAGGCAGGAGGGAAGTTGCGGGTGGAACTGAGGGGTGGGAGGTTGATGGGTCTGTTGACCATGACATTCCATGTGGTGCCATGTCGTGGCCTGTTGTGTGCTATTATGAAGACCTAATAAAATCTGTTAAAAAAAACAGTTGGTAATAAATTAGGGGTGAGGGTGTGGTGTGGAGGAAGTAGTGTTCTGGCAGGAACAGGGAAAAAGGAGGGCCACTGGAATTATTATTAAGTGCCAGTAATTGTCCAAATATTATGCTGCCCCACTATGCTACATCAAAAAATGCTGTATGATGTAGTAAAATAAATTATGCAGCATAAATATAAAGCAGCAATGTTTTTGATGGAAATGTGTATTATTTTACAGTCTAGCCTTTTTTTTTTACTCTTAAGTGGCTGGTGAACGAAAGAGTCACCCATTAAATAATTTATTTATACTTTTCTATTTTTCTTTCTCTTCAAAAAAACTTGTTGATTCTGCTGGTGCTTGTGATGGAGTAGTTAATTCAAAGTACTGTCAATAGTAACTTATATGTTAATAATGTTTTAAAAAGTCACAAAGACACAGAATCATATACAAAATGCCCAGTGGCCTTAAAGAACCAGCCACTCTGTGTGTCTGACTGAATCATAAAAGTTTAAAACATGCTTGCAATGGGTGCCACAAAACATGTTATTTTCTTCTTTTCTCATAAGATCCTGCTGTTCCCATCTGTTAGAGAAGCGGCACTGGCAGGAGGTAGCTGCTTGGTAATGCTGCCACAAGATGGATGCAATTGTGATGGCTTTGCACTGGCTAGTGATACTGCAGAAGAAGGAGCTGTAGCAGTGGTTGCCTAGCTGATGGCACAGATGGCTAGGCACCATGCCACAGCCACTGCTGGCAGCTGAGAGGACCGTCTCATGCGGCAGCCACCACCACTCCCCCCTCAACCATAGAGATCCTCCTCCACAAGGTCCTCAAAGGCATAGAGGATTTAAAGGAGGCCCAGAGAGATATTGTACACAGACTCGATGTTTTGGATGGGCATTTTGAGTAGGGAGAGGTAGTGGGCCTGTTGCAGGTTGTGTGAGCTGGAATAGCAGGGGAATGGAGTAGGTTAGTTTATGATAGGTTAATATGTTGTTTTTGAGGGGTTAAGGAGAGGGGTAGGCTGTCAGTGGTATGGTTGTGAACAATTGGGGAAAGGGTATATTAAAGATAGTTTTGTGGGTTTTTGAGGATTTAGGTATAGGGCTGTGCCTGTTGCCAGTGGGCTGGATAGCTTTATTTTTTTGTTAAAACAAATACTTTATTTTTTCCTACTTATGGATTTTTATGATTATTGTTAATTATTGTTAATATTATTAATATTATGGTAATTGTCAGGGGTGGGCGGAATGTTTCATTAAATTTGGTGACTCTGTGTTACTCTTGTAACACCGAGTTTCAGTCAAATTCTACCAATTGCCGCATGCTGGAATTTTTTTCCTATCAAGCTCCAGAATTACAAGCTGATGGGTGAAATTTCACATCCCCTAGCAAGATTTTGTAACGCAGGCAGTTGCGGTTGGTCGCGCGTTGTCACGGTCAGACGGCTACTTCTCAAGCAAGATTTTCTACTCAAGTGGCAGCAAAATCAACTCAAAGTGCCGCATGGTGCTGTTCGTGCTGATTTTTCAGCGTTGCTTGCTCTACCGGTACATGTTTCAAGCCAATCCCCCTGGCTTTTCATCAAGTCCAAGGATTTAATTCCCTGATTCCACCCCTAAGGTAGTGCTCATATCCAATTCCTGTGGGTGACAGTTGAGCTTTGTGCATTCCTCCGAAACAGGCACATAGAATGGGGAGCTAAGGTGTGACTGGATGGGCAATCACTGGCAGGATGGGAAGGAGGAGCTGGGCCCAGCCACCCTTACACTTGAATAGGCTGTGTCCTGTCTCCGCACAAAGGCATATGACCTGTAGTTAGTCTGGAGCCAGGGTCAGGAAGGCAGGGCATCTATGCACTTCAAAGGCATTCGCATTCCTCTAGAAGCTTCTTCTCAATACAAAGGCAAGACTGTAATGAATTCTGGACCTCAGACACCAACTCTTCAGTACACTTCTGGGCCTGTGGATACTCTGCCAGGAAGCAGGGCTGCTGTGCTGCTGGAAGGACTGCCGCTGCTGGACTGATAATCATGGTTTTGGTAGTTTTATTCCCTCTCCTACTCTGAAGGAACTGCTGCCCTGCTGTGATGACCTGTTGCCTGCTGTCCTCTTGCCTGAGGAGGAAGAACTGGACCTGCAACTACATCTTGAACCCAGGACACCAGAGTTACTCCAAGGGCTAGTCTGCTGGCCTCCTGATCTGTGCCTCAGGGACATAAAAAGCTCCCCAATGCCCTGCACCCTACCCTGAACCTAGCAGCAGTGAGTTTCTGCACCCCAAGTGGTGCCTCTCAGATCCTGGACCATTGGTGTGGCTCAAGGGAGCTGAATTCAAGCTTCTGGGTTCTCTCCAACCGCAAAAGGGCCTATTCGCACCAAGACCTCCCCGCTCGCCCCACAATTCGGCATGAAGCTCTGTCAGCCCGACTCTACAGGCTCCAGAATTGATCGCTCGTGGGGACCCCGAACCTGAAGCACCAGCAACACCCACCCGTGACCAGCCCGGCTGGCACGGATCGGGGCGGGAGGCGGGAGAGGAGGAAGGGGAATTAAAAAATTCAAATAAAAACCACTTAAATTATCATCGCGTCCCATGTCTCTGCTCCGTCTCTCCTCCGTGACGGAACAGGAACCACACCCAGGCTCCCCCGACCAATCACAGTGCTGCAATACAGTGTTGTGATAGGTCTGAGAGCTGTGGTTCGGCGCTCAGAAAGGGACTGGGGACCTGGGAATATTCTCCACCCAGGCTGTAATGCAGCCTGGATGGAAAACATGGAAAGTGCACATAACTGTTTGGCCGGCCCCACAGGGCTGGCCAAAGCATCATGCGCACTCCAGTGTACCGACCCTCCACCCCTGCACTGATCTGAGAGCAGAGTAGAACTGGCAAAGCAGCTGGAGCAAATAAAATGAGAACAACATTCAGTTATTATCATTTTATTTTTCCTTTAGTCACACTGCTTAAAAGCAGTGGGGCGATGCTCCTCCACCTTAGCGGGGGTGCCGCCACTGCCCATGACACCGACTGGCTCGTCATGGTTCGCCAACATCCTCCTACAATGCTCTGCCTGCTCCTCGTGGCCCTCTTCAATGTGAACTGGACTCTTGGCACAAACTTGAGAAGGTAAACTTCAGTGGGCCCAACCTGGTGACTGCATTCGACCTGCGCTCCATTGAGGTTTGCCATAAAGATTGACTTTGACCTGGCCCAGCGTGAACAGATATCCCGAGTTGGTGCATTGTGTTTTTTGGCATTACATTCGCTTCATTCTTTTAAAAATTCTTATCTCTGGTTCTACTGATTGGATTTTTGTAATTTTGGTCTTGTTTTATTGATCAAATCTTCTTCTATTTTCTAACTTGGTGTGGGGTCGTTTTTGTGTTATGTTTTTCCCTTTATTACTGTTTGAAGTATTGCACAAATATTTACACATTGCCTCTAAGGTAACCCGAACTGCTCTGTGCCAAATTACCAGGGGGTTAAGCACAGGTTAATTTGTGGTTTGCTTGAGCCTTTCCCCGACTAGGATTGTGGTTACTGCTTGACCAGGCTCAACTGTATTACCACAGATGGTGCACTTGCAGCATACTTCTGGACTTGGATCCATCACCACGCTTTCAAGAGGTTGAAGGCAGTAGTTCAGTTCTGCTATGGCCTCAAAATTGCAGTTGTTCATCTTCTTGGTCACTTCTTTTTCCGATAATCTAATTCCGGTAAATGGAGACATTCACTATGACAAAGGAGTGAAAATGGGTAGTCCTTTTTTGCACCATGGAGCCAGTATTGTGACACACATGTAATCTTTGGAGGACACAGTCTAGTTTTGCAGCTTTTGATTTGTGTTCACACAAAGGATTTAGCATTTGACCAAAACAGTTGCTTCTTCATTGCCATTTGTGTATGTTTGTTTCACATTTTGCAAATGATCCTGCCGTTTCTGCTACAATGGATTGGCTTGGCACATTGTACAATCGTCCTCTTTGACTTCCTGTGTCATAATCTCAAAAGCCAGTAGAATTTGGATCAGGCACCCCATTACCCCCCATTTGCCAATCTCTGTCATCATGGTTTTGGTAGTTTCATTCCCTCTCCTTACTAGTATGTAATTATTGATAGACCTTCACTGCTCAAACAGGCACTGTAACATGTAGAATTTGGAGTTCCAATAATTTGGGACATTCTGAATGAGGATTTTTTACAGGGATTCTGTTAGCACGATGAAAGATCCTCAACTGCTTCCAGACTTTGAAGGAATGGCAGAAATGAGTACAAATCCTGTGACAGGTGACCAGTATGTTGTACTAATTATTGTTTTGAGGAATTCGTGCATAATTAGGTTGATGCAATGAAGTAATCATCAGACTCTGAAATATTCTCCATCCATCATGGCTTTAACAATATTACTGCCATTTTAAGTGACAACGAACACAGAGCTGAGACCTCTGAATTGTCACATCGGCATTAAATTCTTCCAGGATGCTCGCTGCTATTTGTTATTTCTCTACGGAGAGCATTGCAACAGTTACATGCTTCTGAATGCCTTGAAAAGTATTAGCAATTGTGAGACCAGCATTTAGACTTTGCTCGATTCCCTTGAAAGAGACCTAATGTGCAGTGATGCACATATAGTTCATGGCTTGACTACTGGTCCACATGTCTGTTGTGAAGTGAATGGACTGAACCGCGCTCTCCATTATTGTTTCAATTGCCAATTGCAGTACTTGATGGTGTAGCGCTTGTAGAGCAACAGTTGAAAACCATGTCTGGGTTAAATCCTTCCATTTTGAATGGAGATTTTCCACAAATTCCAGAAGCCCATTTCCTACCACCAAGAAAATGGGAGGAGGTCAAGAGCTAACATTTTGGCCAACTTTCCATTGTATAAATGGCCTAGTTATTGGTTCATATTGAGCTTCTTGCTGAATATAGACTTGATAGTGGGTTGTTGTGGCAGTTTTTGTCTTTGTGAGGTACCGCCTCAAGTGACCTACAGGTGGCAGGTAGGCTGCTTGGATGCTTTACGATGAGTATATGCCTCGTTAATTGTGTGTCATACCAAGGTTGCTGCAGGTGAAGACTTCATACTAAGATCAAGAGGGCTTCTTTGCATGACGGTGACATCTTCTTCTTCCTCACTGCCACCTCTTCTTTCTCAGCAGCAGCTATCCTTTAGAGGTGCTCTTCCCACAAAATTGCATGATGGTTCTTTAGATAGGCCAGTTGGCCCCAGGTTCTGTAATGGCCACTTGGCTTTCTTTCATCATTAATAAACACACTCAAGAACACTAGGAAACCAAGAATATATTTTCAAGATTTATTAAAATTAAAATCTTATCATAGTGCACACAATATGAATAGTAACTATTATAAAAATAGACAAGATAGTGGCAATGATACTTGTCAGGATGCAGAATAATAAAAGTATTGTACTATTATGATGGTATCATAAAGCTTCTTTACATCAATGTCCACAACCCTTCCTTTCGTGTAGCTAACTAAACTAAACCTAGAACAAAATGAGGCCTACTTCAAGTTTGATAGATGGATCACACCTGATCCAGCGCGGCTAATATAAATTTCTCCTTATGACACCAAATCCAGAAAACACCTACACAAAACTTATATCGGTGGGGCCCATGACACCGCATACATACATTCATTCAATTTCTGGATTAAACGTCAAGGAGAAAGAGTTGCTGGACAAGCGGGATACCTTATTAAAATGACAGAATTATATCCTATACATTATATACATTAACTTCGAATCCTGTCGGTTCTAAACATCAAGGTACTCCGCTATTCGGTCGATGGACCAACTAGTAGAATCAGTTGATGGTGATTAAGACCAGTTCAATCACAATTGAAACCTTTAACATTTATTAAATCATAAACTCTGTTTAAAGAACCACAGACTCATTTTAGAGTTAAAATATAATTTTATCTAAAATTCTTCAAGCAAATAAGTAATATTCTTTATTAAGCAAAACATTTAGAAATATCAATAAACATTTTAAGAAAAGTTTTAAGAAAATGAGAAATTATGCATTACCCTCGGCCAAGGGGCGATGATAAGAATGGTTCACCAAAGAAGATGAATCCCAGATCACAGGATAGGACTCCCAAACTGACTGACTGTCCCGCTAACCTCCTCGGACGCACCTCCCGGGCAAAATTCCCGCAACGATCTCGTTCCTTCCCCAGTAAAAGTTCAAAGTCCAAAATGACAGAGTCTCTCACAGCATCAAGGTGGAAAAATAATAAGCAAGTTTTTTCACAACGTCAGAGCAGACCCTCTTATACCCTACTTTCTGGCTCTCTACACTCAAAAGTTGCAATCTTTAGGGGCAAGAATCACGCTAATTGGTCCATTGGAGGGGTGGTGATGGTCACCTCATCGCCCTCCTTGTTCGCATCCATTTTGCAACATTCTTCGATGGTCACACATTAGTTCATTCCCTGTCGCTTGTCTTTTTCATCCGTTCCCAGGCATATATGCTGAATACTTGGCACGTTTCTTCATTGCAGGTCAGATTGGCCTTGACATCTCTCACTCCGAGCACAGGCCGCATACACGTGACTGGAGCATTCTTTCTGAGGCTGCGTGGGGGCCATATTGTTTAACGCACGCGATCTCGTGCTTTCCAGTCGGCCATTTTAGAAGCATGACCTAGCAGGCCCGAACGAAACTAATATAAGAACAAACACAATAGTAATTAATATATGGAAAATAAGCCTTTCTGTTTACCACCCGCCATTCTAAAGACCCGCGTTAGATATTACCTAGCAGAAGCGACATTTAAAGCCATTTTATTTACCATCTGCATTCTTTGCCACAATACAATTCTATTATGCAACACAAATCATGCAATTCACTCTATTCACTACGCAAATCACAATACTAACATTAATTGCTTCGCATTTTGTAAATAAATTAGAGTTTTCCACATTTAGCAGTTTGCCCACGTGTAATGTCTATTAAAAAGTGTATTTGTTGATTAATTCATGTGTTTTCAAACGGTTAGTATCATTAGTGTTATGAGGTCATTAATTTCATAGGGGTACAAAAAATATTTTGTTTCCCCTGCTCCATCAATTCCCCCCTTTGGTGATTTTTAACATCACCACTAAAACCTATAAAATGTTATCAGATAAATGTTTCTTGTCCACTTGCATTTGTTAATTTAGACAATCGTGTTTTTCTCATCTTGTCTTTTAGACCTTTTGTACATGTTCTCCTTAAACTCTTCCAATTCAATCTCTCCGATCTCCCGTTCTCTTTCTTTTATTTTTCTCATTTTCTCTTTTTACTTTATTTTGTCTTTTTCTTCTTTTAATACACATATATGCTAACCTCAATACAGATATTATCACTATTACTAAAGTCACTGGAATTAGTATTTTCCCAATAAGAGAACTACCTATTTCGGTGAACAATTTCTTCATTGAGGTAAAACTTTTACCAAGTTTCTCCCAAGCACCTTCAACCTCCAGTGGGGCAATTTATTTATGCAAATCAGTAATGTTCTTTATATACTTCTGTATATTCTGACTTTTGTCTGGAATGTAAGTGCAACAATGTTGTACTTTCAGCATTCCACAGACTCCACCCTCTTTTGCCAAAAGAATGCATGGGCAAGTCGATTTTGCATCACCATAGCTCTCATGGCAACCATTTCGGTATTTACCATCAAGAACCCTCCAGCAGTATTCGTTGATAAACGATCTACTACTGTTGACAATTTCCGAATTTTTTTATGCATTCAAAGATATACCCACTGCTGGTATCAATGCTCCAAAAATGTCACCTATTATTTCTGAGAAGCTTTCCTCCGCCTACGGGTTAATGGTTTACTATCTCGTGAATTCCTTTTGTTCCTCTTTCCACATGAAAAATCTTTGGAAAGACCAGGCCTAGATAGCATGTTCCGTACCAATGGTCCGGCAACCTATAATAAGCTCTATTTCCGCAAATGTAATAGATCCCTGGAAATACTGGATCTTTTCCTCCTTTGAATCCCCATCCCCCTAGAATTTTGTATGTATCTCGGCACTCACTAGAACCCACGAAATAGTTATCATACAAAGTGTTATCTCTACCAATACACAATTTTCCCTGTTGGGGCCAATCTAGAACCATAGCTGCATTTGTTTCCCCTTTGTCATAACTTCCCTCTTCAAACGCCCAAGGTGGGGTTATTGTCTTTGCTCCTGTTGCCTTTCTTTGAAATTTAGCCCTTCTGTCTTCTACCATGTCCAAGAAAACCTTTTCTTCTTTTCTTAACCCACAAGTAAGATTATGTCTAAATGCATATTCTAATGTTAATTCTTTTTTTTTTTTTTTTAACTTTCTTTTATTATTTGATCTTACAAGTGCCATAGCAAAATAACAAACATATATAACACATAGGAACAGGAGAGATGGTGACCACACAAGAGCAGAACATATCATGATATTACCATTAAATCCCGGGGTCTAGAGGGGAGAAACAAAAGGAAAATAAAACAATACTAAGAAAGAAAAAAAGAATGCCAGCACAATACATGTACAACATTATTCTAAACATCAGTAGAATACATATACCAAAACTCATCTATGACCTTTCATTGCGACCATTCCTTAACCGGAGCCCATATTTTAATACCCATCTCCCGCTTCCTTTTACCCCTTAAAATATATAAAGAAGATTCCATATTATATAGTGCCAACAGCCTTGATCTCCAATTCACAAAAGTGGGAGCTTCTGGGCCTACCCATTGTGAAGTGATACACAGCCGGACCAATGCCATAGCCAAAAACAGGAGTGCTTCAGAATACCTTGAACGTCTGGCTGACCCCGCCTCCTCATAGCCCATTATAACAAGTTCTGAAAAGATTACAACGGGAATGTTTAAGGCTGTATTAAAAAAAAATTCGATTTCATAAATGAATTTAGTCAGTTTTGGGCAGGAGAAGAACATATGCATTGCATCGGCCGCTTGAAGCCCGCATCTACCACATCTATCACCCTTCCGCCCCCCCCACTTAGCAATCTTTGCAGGAGTATAATATAAATCAAACAATGCCATGTAACATTGAGTCCGAAGACTGCCGGAAATTAGAATCTGGCTTGCTAAAGCCAAAGTATGACTAATATCAACCCCCTTTTTACCCAATTTTCTCTCCCATTTAGTATTCTGTACATCAATGTCATCCGGGAGGGAAGCCAAAAAAAGCTGATAAATTGTGCCTATTCTCACTTTCTTACGGCCCGATTTGATTATAG
>CAWUFW010025341.1:0-46262 GCA_963921515.1 Calotriton arnoldi
GCCATATTGGATAAGTCGTGTAGGATGCGTGTTTGGTATACGACGGGCGCGCGGTTCCCGGCCCCGCGTAACGTCACGTACGTATTTCCGGTTGTCGCGCCGGGTGCGCAAATCCAACGTAAAATTTTTATGTTTTAAAAGTATATGTATATAAGTTTAAGTTTAATATGTATATTATAGCAAGAGATTATTCAAACTAATTATTAATATTATGTATTTGTAAATGTAATAAAGATATATTATTCTTAAATATATTTTCCGGAAATCGCGTCAGGTGCGCGCTGTTTGTGCGCTGGGTGCGGGAATCCCATGCAACTTCAAAAGAAAGCATTTCATTGGTTTCGAAGCTTTTAATTCTAGAACTTGAAGGACCCCACCCATTTTATTAATTCTTCCAGGAGCATCTCAGAAGACACACCTGTTGTCTTTTGCTTCTCTTCTTTGTCTCTTTTTGGTGTTTTCTTTGCTCCATCGAACAATGGCAGCTGGAAATCCACCTCAGCAGCTTCCACCTGAAGAGGAAGAAGACCTGGAGGAACCTATCAAAAAAAGGTACGAGAGCATTGTGTGGGCATTTTTCTCCATACCACCTGGGGAGAAAAAGGTCAATGCCTGAAAGGTAACCTGTACCATCTGCCAGAATGTCCTCTCACGAGGTTCTGAGAAGAAGTATTCGTGCTGGACGTCTTTGATGCTAAAACATCTGCAGACCATGCATCCTCGGCGTCTTGCTAGAGAACAGCTTCGTCGAGAACAAGAAAAGCAGGCAAGTGAAGACAACGCTGCTGGACCAAGCACGTCATCTGGTTCTTCCTCATCTGGCACACCAAACATCATCCCTGACTTGGCTAGAGTGGAGCAGCATTGCATAAAATGCAAAAAGATACTCTGTTTTGGTGAGCAATCACTTGATGCCATCCTGGTTGCTATTAGGAACCACAAGTGTTAATTTTTTTATTTTTTATGTATGCAATGAGTTTATAATTGCATGATTGTTTGTACATGTTCACTGTTAGTTCTGTTTTTTTTTTTTTTTTAAGAAAACACCCAAAAGAATCAAACAAAAGTAAAAAAAAAATATTTATATATATATATAAAACAAAAAAAGAAGAAAAAAATGGTTCTTTTCAGAACCGCCTATTTGGTTTAAAAATAGACATATTTGTAAGTGTTGTATGAATTGTGGTAAGTGGAATATATGGAGAAGTGTATGCGTAGTGCATATGTGATTGCATGAGTGCATGGGTAGTGCCTGGGTGATTGCATAAGTGAATGGGTAGTGCTTGGGTGATTGGTGGAGTGCATGTTTACTGCCTGAGTGAATGAAAAAGTGTATTGGTAGTGTCTGGGTGATTGCATAAGTGCAATGATAATGTCTGGGTGGTTGCATAAGTGCATGGGATTTGTCTGGGTGATTGGAGTAGTGCATGGGTACTCCTGAATGATTGAAGGAGTGCATGGGTAATGCCTGGGTGATTTTGTAAGTGCATGGGTAATGCCTGGGTGATTGCATGAGTGCAGAGGTAATGTCTGAGTGATTGGAGGAGTGCATGGGTACTGCCTGAGTGATTGAAGGAATGCATGGGTAATGTCTGGGAGATTTCATGAGGGCAGGAGTAATGCCTGGGTGAATGCATAAGTGCATGGGTAGTGCCTGGGTGATTGGAAGAGTGCATGAACACTGCCTGAGTGATTGAAGAAGTGCATGGATACTGCCTGAGTGATTGAATTAGTGCATGCGTAGTGCCTGGGTGATTCCATGAGTGCAGGAGTAATGTCTGGGTGATTGGAGGAATGCATGGGTAATGCCTGAGTGATTGAAAGAGTGCATAGGTAATGCCTGAGTGACTGCATGAGTGCATGGATAGTGCCTGGGTGATTGAAGAAGTGCATGGGAACTGCCTGAGTGATTGAAGAAGTGCATGGCTAGTGCCTGCATGATTTCATGAGTGCAGGGGTAATGTCTGGGTGATTGCAACACTGCATGGGTACTGCCTGGATGATTGGAGAAGTGTATGGGTACTGCCTGGATGATTGCATGAGGCAGGAGTAGTGCCTGGATGATTGGAAGACTGCATGGGTAGTGCTTGGATGATTGCATGAGTGCTGCAGAAGTGCCTGAGTTCATGTATGACTGCATGGGTAGTGCCTGGGTGATTGCATGAATGCAGGGGTAATGTCTGTGTGAATAGAGGACTGCATGGGTAGTGCCTGAGTGATTAGACGAGTGGTTAGGTAGTGTCTGGGTGATTTTATAAGTGCATGGGTAGTGGCTGGGTGATTGCAGGAGGGCAAGGGTAGTGCCTGGATGACTGAAAGAGTGGAAGGTACTGCTGGGTTATTCCATGAGTGCATAGGTAGTGCCTGGGTGATTGCATGACTGCAGGGGTAGTTTCTGAGTGATTGAAGGAGTACATGGGTAATGCCTGTGTGATTGCATGAGTGCAGGGGTAATGTCGGAGTGAATATAGAAGTTCATGGGTAATGCCTAGGTGAATGCAAGAGTGCATGGATAGTGCATGGGTGCATGTAGGAGTGCATGGGTAGTTCTTCGGTGATTGGAAGAGTGCATGAGTTTTACCTGGGTGATTGCATGAGTGCAGGAGTTCTGCCTGGATGATTGGAAGACTGCATGGGTAGTGCTTGGCTGATTGCATGAGTGCATAGGTAGTCCCTGGTGATTGCATGACTGCAGGGGTACTGTCTGAGTGATTGAACGAGTGCATGGGTAGTGCTTGGGTGATTTCATGAGTGCTGCAGAAGTGCGTGAGTGCATGTATGACTGCATGGGTAGTGCTTGGGTGATTGCATGAGTGCTGCAGAAGTGCATGAGTGCATGTATGACTGCATGGGTAGTGCCTGGGTGATTGGCAGGGGTAATGTCTGGGTGAATAGAGGAGTATATGGGTAGTGCCTGAGTGATTAGACATGTGCATACATAGGGGCCGATTCCGATTCGGGCCGGAAATCTCTCCGACCGAGCCGGACCCGGAGAGATTTCTGACCGAATCGGACTCTGGCAGTCCGACCGGACGAGTACGATGCATTCGCATGCTATCGGACTCGATTCGGTCGGACTCCCATTGAAGTCAATGGGAGCCGGTCGTACAACGCGTACGCGGGCTCCCATTGACACAATGGGTGCGAGGCGAACGAGGGCGCCCCCTACAGCGGGTACGCATCTATGCGCATCGCGGAGTACATGCACAGGTAGGGGGGACCCATGGGTCCCCCCTGGGTGCGACTCGCGCGGCTACGCGTACAGGGGGGTCCGACGCATACCCCCAAAGTACGGCTCCGACAGTTCTTTCGAGCCGGACGGCGCGAGTCGGTCGGACGGCTCGCGGCGCGCATCATACTTACCCGGCCGGGAAACGTCTCCATAGCGCGGTGCGAGTCGTGTCCGTGCGAGTCGGTCGGAGCGTGTTGAAGCCGCGTACGAGTCGGTCAGCGATTTTGCGGGCGCTTTCATCGTACTCGCTCGGCCGGACCCGCGTACGAATCGGTCGGGAAACAGGGCTCCGAATCGGATCCGGTAAAGCCGAATCCGATTCGGAGCCCTACCGGCCGAGATCGGAATCGGCCCCATAGTGTCTGGGTGATTTTATAAGTGCATGGGTAGTGGCTGGGTGATTGAAGGAGGGCAAGGGTAGTGTCTGGATGAGTGAAAGAGTGGAAAGGTAGTGCTGGGTTATTCCATGAGTGCATAGGTAGTGCCTCGGTGATTGCATGACTGCAGGGGTAGTGTCTGACTAATTGAAGGAGTGCATGGGTGCATGTAGTACTCATAGGTAGTTCTTGGGTGATTGGGGGAGTGCATGAGTTTTACCTGGGTGAGTGCACCTGGGTGAGTGCATGAGTGCAGGAGTACTGCCTGGATGATTGGAAGACTGCATGGGTAGTGCTTGGGTGATTGCATGAGTGCATAGGTAGTGCCTGTGTGATTGCATGACTGCAGGGCTAGTGCCTGAGTGATTGAAAGAGTGCATGGGTAATGCCTGGGTGATTCCATGAGTGCAGTAGTAATGTCTTTGTGATTGGAGGAGTTCAAGGGTACTGCCTGAGTGATTGAAGAAGTGCATGGGTAGTGCCTGCATGATTGCATGAGTGCAGGGGTAATGTCTGGGTGATTGGAAGACTGCATGGCTAATGCTTGGATGATTGCATGAGTGTAGCAGAAGTGCCTCAGCACATATATAACTGCAATGGGCACTGCCTGAGTGATTGTAGGAGTGCATGGATAATGCCTGGAGAATTGCATGAATGCAGGGGTAATGTCTGGGTGATTAAAGGAGTGCTTGGGTAAGGCCTGGGTGCATGGAAGAGTGCATGGGTAGTGCCTGTGTGATTGCATGAGTGCATAGGTAGTGTCTGGATGATTTTATAAATGCACAAGTACTGCCTGAGTGATTGAACGAGTGCATGGGTAATGCCTTGGTGATTGTATGAGTGCAGGGGTAATGTCAGGGTTATTGGAGGAGTGCATGTGTAATGCCTAAGTGACTGCATGAGTGCAGGCATAATGTGTGGGGTTTAGAGGAATGCATAGTTAATACCTTGGTAATTGCATGAGTGTAGGGGTAATGTCTTCCTGATTGCAAGAGGGTAGGGATAGGGCCTGGGTGATTGTAGGAGTGCATAGGTAGTGCCTTAGTGATTTTATAACTTGAAGGGTTCTGGCTGGGTGATTGGAGGAGTACAGGAGTAGTACCTGGGTGATTGGAGGACTTATTCAAATAGAGCTTGGGTGATTTTATAAGTGTATGTGTACTGCCTGAATGAATAGAGCATTGTGTAGATACTGCCTGGATGATTGAAAGAGTGCAAGGGTAGTGTCCAGGTGATTGCATCAGTGCAGGGATAATGTTTAGGGTATTGGAGAAGTGTATAGGTACTACCTGGGTGATTGGAAGAGTGTACAGATAATGTGTAGCTGATTGCATGAGTGTACAGATAGTACCAGGGTGATTTAAAAAGTACATAGGTAGTGTCTGGGTGGTCTCATAACTGTATGAATACAGGCTAGGTGATTGCAGAAATGCATGGATAGTGCATGGGTGAAGACAGGAGTGTGGGAATAGTGCCTAATGGTATAGATCAGTGCATGGGTAGTGTTTGAAAAAATGGATGAGTGCAGTAAAAGCGATTGTAAACATTACTTCATATTATTATGCTTATTACATTATTTCATCTTACCTTCTTTATACTTTAATAACAAACTCATTGAAACTATTTTACAGTAGTTTTATTGTAAACTAAATTTAAAAAAATTTCAAGCTTTAGTATTACTTTCTGTAAAAAAGAAGAAGAAAAACTGTTATTGCAAATAATAATATAGTTTTAAGAACACAACATAATTTTACAATTACATAACATATTCAGTTTCCCTTTTTTGCTGTTCTCAGATTCTAATGAATTTCACCTATTTGTTTCAAACACAATTTTGCAAATGCAATAAGAATTAGCAAAAACTATAATCCAAACAGTAATTCTTCACATCTTCCCAGTAGGCTGAATAATGTTTCCAAATCAACTTGCATTGAAAATATCAAAAATAAACTCATTAATTTGTGTTTACATCTTCCCAATAGGCCGAGTGATGTTTTCAAAACTTTGGCATCAAAAATATCAGATATGAATCTGGTAATTCGAAAGGCAACCTACATTTGAATTCCAAATGGGCATCATTGCAATGTGTCCATCCTTTATTGCACTTTAAATAGACAGTACCTTGTCCAGATGTTGTAGTAGGTCCATCAAGGAAAATAGTAGCCACAGCTTTAAAAGTTCTTCCTGAAATTGATAGTTGACTTGCCACAAAATTTTTAATTTTGGTTTCCAATTTTCTTCCATTTGCTCTACAACGTTGTAGCACTAAAATGACATATTTTCCAAATCTTATATATATAATGTTGACAACATTTTTGATTTACAATGAGAGCATTTCATATCTTGATTAGCTGATTTTACTAATTTGTTAAAAGACACTGATTTGTAATCTGGTATTGTCAAATATATGAATCGTTCAGTGTCTATTTCAGTGGTAGAAGAAAATGAACACTCTTCACATTTATGATCCCATCTGTAACTTAGTCCAAACAAATTTCAATTTCTATTCCTTCATCTTCCAATACTGCAAGCATAAACATAAGAAATTCTTGTGCATCTTGCTGCATATTGAGTGTAAATTGCGAAGAACCAGTACATATATCCAAAAGATGTTGAATGCCAGAAGCAGTATGGATTTTACTTCTGTCAGTTACCAAATTTTGAAAAATATAATGTAGTAAAGAACAGAATCTTTTTTCTCGATTTTCCATAATTTCATGATGATCTTCTAGATAAAAGACAACATTCACAATTCCATTAGCATAGCAGTTGATACCTGAACTATTTTCTAACTGGTATCCTACAATATCATCAACAGTGTCCGTTTTCATTTTCTTTGCAGCTTCATCATTCTCTTGAATTGTTTTCTTTTTGAATCTCACTAGAATGTTTGTCATATTTCCGTTTTGGACATAGTACACGTTTCTCATATATGGGATATTCATCGATGTTAGAAGCATAAAGTCTTCTTAACCGAATATACTCTCTTACACAATTTCCTTCAGCACTAATCTTTTTCTCATCAAAATCAATCAAATACAAACCAGATAATGTTCTTACTCGGGACAATGCAACGTATGCCATGCCCTCTTTAAACACTGTACTTCCAATATTTACCAAAGCATTGTCTACACTTAAACCTTGAGATTTATGAAAGGTCACTGCATGTGCTAAAGAAAGAGGAAACTGTTTTCTATGAACATACAAGTCTTTTACAAGCAAAAAACGAACAGCACAACATCCAATCTGTTTTACCTCTTTAATCTGATCAAATTTAATCTTCAAAAATTCAATTCCACCTCTGTTCTGATAATTAACAAAATCAACAACTTTTCCCATTGCTCCATTTACTAAACTTTTTTCAACATCCAAATTACGCCGTAAAATTACCCGACAGTTTTCACATACATATAAAATCTTTTCTAAACCTGCAGTCTTAGATACAGAGTTTTCTAAAGAATCCAATTTTGATTGTAATTTCTCTGGGAGAAGAATAGTGACTCCTTCATATTCCATTTTATCAATGGCTTCCATTTTCACTATTGGTTGTTTTTCCAGTTTCAAAAGTTCTTGATTGAATGTAGAACACTCTTGCAGTGTTGGCATTAGGCAAACTATAGAGTTCTTTTCTCCAATTTTTTTGTACATTATTTCAGGTGCAATGTTTTCATTTGGAAACAAGTTCGTTAGTAGCCAACTTTGTAAAGCTTCTTTACCACGTTTTGTCAGAACACCAATTCTTATATCTTGAAGAATTTTTCCATAATGTTCATCACTTGCTTGTCTCATATTCTTAATAAGTTCTTTATATTCAAAATGAGACCAAATGTTTACAATTCCAATACTTCCTAAAGATTTCTTGGGGGCATATCTACAAGGGCAGGCGATACAATTATCGCCGCTTTAGCGTCCGTTTTCGGACGAAAAGCGGCGATAATTTTAACGCCTTATTAGCAAGGACACGCTAACGCGTGAATCCATACTTTTCGCCCTTTCTCTTATCGCCCAGCTTTGCATCTCTAATGAGATGCAAAGTGGGCATTACTGGGCGTACCCCAGATGGGCTACGTTGTAAATATCGCCGATGTGCACATCGCAATATTTACAAGGCAGCCCACAGGATGAGAGCAGACGTTAGATTTTGGCGAAAACTGCCGTTTTCGCCAAAATCTAACGTCTGCTATTATCCCGACTTAGCCATCCCTAACATAGGGGGTGGATTGTGCTGATACGACCACAGGGTCGTATCAGCAAGGTTATCGCCGTTTTGCAGGGAACATCGCTGGAAAACCAGCGATGTTCCCTGCAAAACGGCGATAACCTCGCTATCTCTGGAATTTTTATCGCCCTGGAGAAGCGTGTTGTTAATAACGCGCTACCAGGGCGATAATTTCCGGAGATAGCCAGCGATAAGAAATCTATCGCTAAGCACGGCCAGCGATAATTATCGCTGGCCGTTGATAATATGCCCCTTAGTGTCTTCATGGTCAAGTGTTTTAAAAACTGGTTGTCCTTTCACAGGAGTAAGTTGTAGTAGATCGCCGAATACATTTACATGTTTTCCTCCAAATAAAACATCATTATCTGTTTTTAAAATCTGTTGCATTCTTAAATGTACAAAGGCAAGCATTAAGTTTGAGACCATGCTCACCTCATCAATGATCAGAAGTTTCATTTTCTTCAGTACACTTGAGACTTCATAACAAGCTTCTCCAAATAGCTTGTGATATTCCAACTTATTTTCATGTTCAACTGGTAGCATGAGTAAACGATGTAATGTAATCCTTTTAATGTTATGTGCTGCTAACCCAGTTGGAGCGGTTATGACACAAGATAAATGTGATTCAGTGGTTTTCTGTAGATAACTGGTCAAAACTTTAATTAAGAAACTTTTTCCTGTTCCAGCTTGCCCACTGATATACATTCAAATAGGTTTAAATGATGTGCATTGGCATTCTTTTTTTTCATGCAGTAAACCATGCTGTATCTGTTCTGTCACTTGCTGATATATTTCTTTTTGTTCAATATTTAGTTCTTCTTCCAAGTTTCCCAAGTCAATAATATACTGTTGTGCTTATTGCATTGCCGTTTCTACTTCATTCATGGCCATTGCTGCTTCATTTTCAATAATTGGTTGTCCTAGTGGATCTTGACTTAGTGGAGCAGAACTTTGACTATCTTGAGAACTGTCTCTAGCTATTTCAGCTACAATAGTAGTTTCTTGTTCAATCTCATTTAACATTTGTAGATAATTTGGAAAAAGTGTGCATTGAATGCTATCTTTACATGCATTAAAAGAATCTTCATAGCAGTCAAAATCTCCAAGTAATTCCATTTCACTACGCCAAGGTTTGAAAAGTTGCAGAAGTGCTAAATAGAAAAATTCCCTTTTATCTGGAGTATCGCAACTGAGTTTCCTGTGGTTGATAAGATTTCCTTTGGCATGTTTTACTAAACATCCATCACATCCAATTACTGCATATTTTTCTTCATTTATATTTTCTATAACATTTCTCTTAAAGCTGTAATGTTGCAGTACTTCATAGAGACATGTTTTCCAGATGTGGACTTCTTTTAGGATAGTACGTATCCAACATATTCGTTTTAACAATATCTGTACTTTCTGGTTCATTCAATGCTAAGTATTCAATTTCTTGTAGAGATTTCAATACTCTATTTTGTGTTGCAGCAAGACCTAGACTTACCCAAATGATTCCTCTTGACTTTGAATATAAACTTGCAGAGGTCAACCAATCCGAACATTCGTAGGATCCAATCTCTCGATGGGAAAGCATCTTCAAACTAAAGCTGTACAAGATGTTACTAAGAGTCTTCTCTTGTGAAATTTCTTCCCACATTTCTTTCAACTCTGTCTTTTCAGATTTGGTTATATATGACATAACATAGCGCGCAACAGCAATTGAATTATCTGCAACATACTGGATATCCATATTTGCATTCCACATTGTCAAAATTACTGGATTGTAGTCATTAATAATCTTTGAATCTTCAGTACTTACAATATATGTTGTAAGCATTCTTTGGAGATTTTCGAGTTATAATATGCCTTACTGCTGATATGAAACTGTTGACTCTTCCTTTTGAAATTATTGGACGTGGGAATCCAAAACAACATTTTGTATAAAATCTTCCCTTTGACTTGTATTTCCGTCGACAATATTTTCCACATCGATGACTTTGAAACTGTAAAACTTGCTGTCTCAAGTTGTTTTCTCCTCCTTCTTTTGGAATGGCACAGGTAACATATTCTTCAATGAAAGACAAATCTCTTTCATCAGTATCAGTTCAAAATGTAGGTGCATCCTTAATCCATAATAACATGTGTATATGAGGAGCACCTCTAGCTTGGTACTCCTTTCTCCAAAAGAAATCAATAACTTCTCCAAGAGGTGGATTATTTTTATTGCAGATAAAAGACATCATAGCTTGAAACCTATGATTAAAATATCTGCACACATTTACAGGATCCAAGGAACACAGTTCTCCAGCTGTCTTCAATTCAATATTTTTTAAATTTGAATTTGCTTGTTGTAGAAATTCAAGTAAATCGTCCCATGCGCATTCAGCACAGCTAAGCGTAACAAACCATGTAGGGATTCCTAAGTTCCTTAACATACATTTAAGTTCTCCATGACGACGATACCAATACTCATTAGTACCACGTTGACACGCCATCAAATTAATTAACTGAGATTCTAAAAGATCGTCTCTTTGTTGAACTTTGTCCAAAAATTCCTTTGCAGAAAGATGTGTAAGATGAACTCCTTTTTAATATGTGGTTCCCTGCATATGAAAGTCCAGACAAGTCACTTTCAAACAGAAGATGAAATAAATATTGAATACACTGACGAAATCTTGGATCTTCTGAGTACAATCTTGTTGTACGATATTCTGAAACTGGAATCTGCACGGGTCGTTCATCATATCGACCACCTTTTCCAGTGGGGAAGAGCTGTGGAAAACAACGAGCTTCCAAACTTTTTTCCCATACACTCATGGGAGTTCCCTTCGCTTTCTTCATTTGGAATAATTCAATAGTGTTTCCTATCACTTCTTTTGAATGTAGAGGATGTATACTATAATGTTCATAAGTTTCTTCACTACTCGAGTTATCTAATTTTTCTATTTGGCCAGTTGAAATTTCTCTTTTATCTTCTAAAGATATTTTTTCTTCTTCCACATATACATTTTTATAATAAATATTGTTTTGTACCAGATATAATGTTGCCTTTTGAAGTTTGGTAACATCTACTAACTCTTGCCATATTTTCCGACTCTTTGTTGGTACACCATTAACTAGAATAACTACAGGTTCACTTTCCTCTCTCTCTACATCAACAGTTTCAATATTTTTCTTAAAATCTAAAGGTAAATACACAACTCTTCCTTTTAAACCTCTTTGCAAATCTGTTGGAGGCAGCTTACCTGTTTTAGGTTCCAAACTAACTATAGCCTGAAACGGGTGAACAGATTGAATAAGGGTGGACTCATACGTATTTAAATCTACCAGTTCCGGAGGAATAGCTACGAACTCTAGGTCATTATGTACAGCTCTAGTTGGCATTTTGTTCTCCTCTAATTTGTTGTAACAATATTTATAAATACATTGATCACTAACCAACTCAAAACGACTTTTCACCAACAAATAAGCACCAAATTGCTCCCACTTATCATTGTTTTCCTTTTCACTTTTTAAATACACATCAACATTTCTAGTTTGACTTCTATAGTGAGTACGTTGACAACAAATACAAACATAGTTTGGTTTTTTCACAAGAAACTACTTTAAACTTTGTAATTTGTCCTGCAAACTTCTCAGTAGTACTATCTTCCACCTCTTCTTCAACACCTACACTAATGAAACTCTCACTTTCTCTACACTCCTCTTGTGGACCAAAGAACCGAAACTGTATATGATCAGAAACTTTTTTTACATCCAATACTGAACCATGCAAAAGAGCTGTGTTTATTTCCCTTAAAGATAATGCACAACTTTTTACATAGTACAATCTTCTTACTAACTTCCGCATTTCTGAATGATGTACTGCTAACATTCTTAAATGATGAAAAGTACTTTGACACACTTTTCTAAAAAGACAAGCGAGAGAATGACCCTGAAAGTTACTATATTTTCTCACTTTACAAGGATCTAGTCCTAGCAATATCTTAATCTTCTGTTTAACACTTTTATTACCATAATCTCGTAAGAAAAATATCAATAGATTCCTGTCGTATACTACAAATACTACTACAATCCCACTTATACACTGGAGCGTGTGTACGTCTCCCTTGAACTTCTTCAGCTATTATTTCTTCCACATTTCTAGGAACCATCTTTTCTTTTTCAATTTGACAATCGCTTTTAACTTCATAACAACAACCACTGGTATCAACTGCATGAACTAATGTATTTTGTTGAAAACAGCTTTCTTCATTAACAAAAGGCTCAGTACTAGAAGTGTGCTTCCATTCACCCGAAAAAAGTTTGTAAAAGTTAGTTCTATTCACCAGTCTATTTCTTTTGCTTTTCTCCTTCATAAAGTGCATTGTTTTATTCAATGTGTTCATTATCTTCAATACTAATATAAACAATCTTCTTTTAAATTCAAAAGCCTTTTCGACTACACATTCAATCTGTTTTTTCTTGTAAAATGCAGATCTTCGTTTATATTTTTTGCAATCTTTCAATAAATTTTGAAGTACTCTACTTTTATACATTCTCTTTCTAATGTCTATATATTGTTTCATCCTTCTTTCAACATAGATTGTTTTCCCATAACCTGATTTTTCATTAATATGTCCTTTTTTTGTTTCCTTCTGAATGGTTGTACTACTTTTTTTTTCTTTTCTCCATTTTGAAAATTCATTACATTATTTATGACTTTTAACAAATTCTTTAGTTCTCTTACCAGGAGTCTTTTTCTTCAATGTCACATGTTGTACTTCATCTAATTTCTTCTTTTCTCTTTCCTTTAAAAAGCACTGTTTTTTATCTTTTCTTTTCTTTTGATCTTTTCTTGCTATACTCAATCTTTATTATTAATAATGGTGAATATCTGATAACAAAGAAAAGTTTAAAAACTTTCGTTAAATAATTTAATATTATAAAAATAATTATATGCAAATATTCTCATGGTTAAAGCTGGGTCAGACACTACACAATTCCTACAATTAGAAGACATCACAACCTAGACAACAGAATCACAGAGCACAACTAAAGGATTTCTCTTCTGCTACCCCAATCAAATCTAAAGTGGAGTCTGTAGTGCCTGGGTGATTGCATGAGACCAAAGGTAGTGCCTGGGTGATTGGAGGAGTACTAGAGTAGTGCCTGGGTGATTGCATAAGTGCATAGGTAGTACATGAGTATTTTTATAAGTACATGGGTACTTCCTAACTGATTGGAAGAGTGCATAGATCCTGACAAAGGGATTGGAGGAGTGCAAGGATAGTGCCTCAGTGATTGAATCAGTGTATAGCTAAAGTATTAGTGATTGCATGAGTGCAGGGGTAATGTCTAGGGGATTAAAGAAGAACATAGGATGTAGTGTAGCTCCTATTTCCCTAATAGGCTCTGCGCATTGGAATAATATATCCTATAGGCTTGACATAGGACTAAGGTCGGTATGTCCCTATTGAGTATATTAAACTTAATTACTTGTGCCAGCTAGCTCAGAGGCCACTAGAAACTCCTTGACAACAAGAAGGGAGTAGTTTCTGGCAGCCGCAAAACATGACCACTGTGTTTCCCTTTAGAATCAGAACGTGTCCCAGAGTCGTGGAAACAATAGATAACTATTTCACTCAGCTCAGTCGTGCATGCTTAGTTTTCCTCAAAGTTACACAGAGAGAACAGACGGGCGTTTCAATATAAGATTTATTGAACAGTCTTGTTTCTGGTGTAAGTAAAATGTTCTGTTACGATCACAAGACAGTATGCGAGATAAATAATGTACAGAGGGAGCAGTAGAAATAAATAATAATATGCGATAGCATTATCTTTTTAGCATATATGCATTTACATAAAATGACACAGACTAAAAATGCGAGTACTCATACAATGCGTTTCTAACCTAGTTCTACCCCAATGTACCTAACCTGTCTTAGGTGTAGGGAGAAGTATGAAGTAGGTGAAGTATTCCTTACTATGGTATACTAAGAGTATGTTAAGCCTAGTATGCCTAGTATGCCAAGTATGCCAAGAGTCCCTCTAGGTTCTTGTCAGTTCCATACCTGAAGAATGAGAGAGGTAGGAATCTCTTGCCAGACTCGAACTCCAACACCCCGCAAGGGAAGTTAAATCACTGGAAGCTGGACTCTCTGCGTGCAGGAATGACAGCGTCTTCTCAGTGCGTCCGGCCGGGAAACGGGCTCCTCTGAAGTCGAGGTCTCCTCTGATTTACAGGGGCTCGGGAAGGTATATTTATACCTGAGAATTACCTAAGAATGTTAGCATTGATGTGAGTTGGACAGCGGAAGACGTCAGGAATGAACCCCTAAGGAATAATGGTTCATGCATAATATATGAGTCCTTGAAGAAATCAATAGTCCTGGGCTAGGGAAAGTCCCGCTGCCTAAGGGTCTGTTTTTTCATGAACTCGTTGTGACGTTAGGGTGGACGTATGTCGGAGACCATGCTTGTATTTGGAGTGCACGGTTTATGCCTAAATAAGGACTGGGATTTTATGCCTATATAAGGGCAGGGCGAATTGTGCCTATATAAGGACATGATTCTAGAAAGCCCGTTTATGGACACCCTAAGAAGAATACAACACCCACTCCTCTTTCGTGTGTACGATAATACTAAAATGCTAAACATATAAAATGCTAAACATTAAAATGGAGTACTGCATATTGAAAAATATTTCCTAAAAGCATTTAAAACATATTTAAAAAATGCAAAAGTTTCTGTACATATTAAGCAATGCTCATTCATTTCAGGCATAAAGTATGAAATCAAATGCAATTGGAATGAAAATAAGCAGTAATAATAGTTACATATGACAAAAAATGATCGATAAGTTGTTCAAATATCAGAATCAATGCATGTCATGAAAATTAATGAACTGTTCTAGACACACAAGATGACTAAGTGTCCGTGGAAGTACCGCAAAGTCCGTATTATGAGGCTAGTTCTACTTTAAGCAGATTGAAGGGCCATTTTCGTTTCGAAAAATGGGACAAAAGTTCAATTTTGGTAGAGTTCCAAGTTTTTGAAAAATGAAGGCCAAATTGTTACTGCATCTCTGGAACACTGTATGCTAAATCAGAGTCAGTTTGCGGGTCTGGTGTAAACATGAGATCATCTATTTCTATAGACAAAACATCATCCACTGTAGTTGGTGTTAGTTGGAACACCTCGTGTAGAAGATTAACTGCACAGAGATGTGAAGCATCGCTCTCAGCATAGGTCGCCGCAGCAATGTTCGCGTCCGTTGTTACCTGTGTGCCTGTAGATCTTTCTCATACCTCAGCAGCAGCCGGAAGCGTCTGTGAGATCTCAATGAATGCTGACATCTGGATTGGTAGCCTCTGGGGACAATACAGAGCATGGGCCGTTATCGGGACCAGCAAAGTATCGATGTCCGTTGGCGTAGCTGATGGAAATGTTAGACAGGTGTCCAACACGCATTCTTCACCGCATAGCAGGCATCGTAGAACAGGTAAGATGCAATCTTGCCAGATTGGTCTGAATGACAGGAACCAAGTTGTATTAAGGTCCCGTAGACGAGTCATGCCCAATAGCTGTACTATTCGCTCACAGCACTTTCGTTCAAGGAGAGCTTTCTCCATTTCGCTCCGAGTGATGTCTGCGAATAGGCTGGCCAAAGCGCAATAGCAGGAAGAGAAATAGAATTCCGGCAACAAGTGCTAGAATTAATGGAATGCCACCAAACACCGAATGTGCAAAGTTCGGGATGATTCCGAGTATTGCCTGGAAAGGTGCTAACAGACCGGTGCAGATGCTCTTAAATACATGTACAATTCCTGTTGTATCAGACATGTTAAAGATACGTGTTATCATTTCTACGAAATGTATAGGGCAGTTTGTACGTATTAAAGTCTGTATCTCAGCCGAAGTCCTTGCTACTTGTAGATCATAGGTTTCTTTGGCCGAGGTCAAAGGCACTGTTTGCTGTAAAAGCATGGCTTTCATTCTGCTCAAAGTATCAAATCTTATAAAAGAGACGTTCAGCGAAGGCCATAGAGGCGACTCCCTGACTGTGTCTATTGGGGGAAACAATACTTGCATACAGCAAGTGACCCTGGAGTTGACCGTTACTAGATATGGGATGCCTGGCAATATTCCGCAGCAACTCCCTGACTGTGTCTATTGGGGGAAACAATACTTGCATACAGCAAGTGACCCTGGAGTTGACCGTTACTAGATATGGGATGCCTGGCAATATTCCGCAGCAACTCTGATCATTCAACATGAGGTAACTCCCATTCGAAAGTTGTACAAACGTTGGATTATTCACAGCAGCTGGTGTACCCTGCTGATGGCAAGACAAATTTGCCACAGAACCATTACAAGCCCCGTGTAAAGAAATGTCCTGACATATAAGTGAACCGGTCAGTGCATGTTTACAGTTAGTACCGCTCAAAAACACTTCACGATCCCCACTCCAACATCTATGTGTATACGGTAAATCCCAAGATGTCTTAATGTATTCCTTACCCAACCTTTCATATTTGCCTGCTTGCATTTGTCTGAGGCAATACTGAAACTGAAAAGTAGTCACAGGTAATGTTATTTTGCCATGAATGAGTCATTCTGTAGCTGGTTTTTCTGCCACTGTGAATGGTAATTTTTCCAGTTTTTCAATGCTCAGCACTGTATACCTTGCTCCTCTTTGTGCCAGTTCGATCTGTTTATCAGTTAGATTGTATTCTGCAAACAGAGCCGTTGTGTTGATGAAACTCCAAGGCACATAGCCCGCTCGCAAAGATTGCAGCGTCCAGCTCAATGACACTATAGAACGTAATTGAGATTGACCTTGTTGTAACATCGCCAAATCTTGTTCTAGAATGTCGATAGCAGAGGATACAATGCCATCCAATGAATATATTCTGGAGGACAAAGTTGTTAACCCATTGTCGACCACAGAGAGGGTTTTCTCTAAATTAATACGATCAAGTTCACGTATTCGTTCTGCGGCCTCCATCTGTGACACTTTCCATGCTTCATTATAGGCAGCATAAATGCCGGCATATATGAAACGTTTTTGACGCGGTTTTCTTGGTCCAAGCAAGAATTCCCTAAGGTCTGCGTCGTCTTTAAGTAAGGATAAGTGTTGTTTCACATCCTGTAGTGTAGACTTATGCAGCCAATCGAGGCATAAGTTTCCTACACTGTATGTTGTTACTACCCCCGGATGTTGTCTTTGGACATATCTTGGGTCTGGCCTATGAATAGTAAAGCCCTGAGTTTTATTCAGGAATCTTTCCTGACAGTTGTTTGTGTCTGTGGGCCAGATCAACCATTTTTTATAATCAGGATTAGATCTGTTGAGTTGTAGTATATTGTCAACTGTCACCACTGCCTTTGTATCATTATCACTGGCAGGAGTTGGCACAGAAGGTGTTCTCATCTCTTTGATCTTGGCTAGCCCAAGACAAGATGTTTGTTGGACGGTTTCATTCAAAAACAGTATTTGTTCAGGGATGATGCAGGCTCTAAATAAAGCTTCTATACCCTGTACTTGCCAATCTTTAGTACCCCAGACAGTTTTTGTGTCTATTGTGTCTTTCCATAAGTCGAAACCCTGTCTAGACAGTTGGGCAATAAATTCTGCAGAGTAAATCTGTTTCGTATTTGTTAACATAATTTTCAGTCCTGTTTTGTTTACATTTTTATAGTAAAACGTTTCTGGATCAGATGTATTGTATCCTGAAAAATATGGAAACTTACTAGCAAATGTTTTTGAACTACCTTGTGGTGGTGTAGGACAAGGTTCCCATTGGTTAAACATAAACACATTTCTCGGATATGCAGATTTATGCAAATAATGATGACCATAGTGGTTGTAACAATACATTTGTTCATAGTCTGATGAACCCTCTAAATATTCATTTTTAGAAAATGCAGCAGATTTTTCTAAGTCAAACATTATATCATTGACAGTCTCAAAGTCCCAATCATCTGAATAGGTACTGGACGTAATTAGATCACTTAGTGAAATTTTAAACAAATGTGGAATGTTCAATTGTTCATTCGGGCCGAAAATTTCATAATCTGTTTTGTCCCACACTATACCATCCTGTATAGGAACAGCTGTGATGTTCACTGATGACAAGTCTCTTGCTTCACGATGGGAAGATTTATGAGGTTTCAAAAGTACGTTTACGTCTTTTCCTTCAGTGTTCACATGGATGTATCTGCCACTTATAAGCACGCTCACAGTTGTTATCAAAGCTAGCCATAGCAGGAAAACAAAAAGTCCAGATATAATCCAGAGTTCAGTCCATGGAGAAACCAGATAAGTCTTTTTCAGAAAGTGAAGAAAGTCTTGTACTTGCTGCTTGAGTTTGAATGATGCTGGCGTCGTTTCAGGTTCACTTGGATCTTCTGAGAATGTATCAAAGTCAATGAAATAGCCAGAAGCAGTTCTGTCAATTGTTGGAATTGCATCAGGATTTGTCGAAATCACAAGAACCAGTTCATCACGTGCCACGTTGGTGTAGACAGGTGTATTTCGACGAACTGTTACTTGGTTGTCAAGAGGGATGAGTTCCATTGCATGGTTGCTTAGTCCTCCATCGTGTACAGCTGAATCCTCGATTGTTATCAGTCTTTCAGTCTGAACCTCTTGGATAGTAGCGAGAGGAGTGCGTCTGCTACTAGGTCGGAGTCCACGAGGCCTACTGTTCAGTATTGGCCACATACTGTGGTTTGATGAGGTCGATGGACACAAATCTTTTCTCCTTTCTTCCAGCAAGGGGCGGCAGAAGTACTGTTCTTGTTCCTTGAACTGCTAGAACAGGTACTAGTTGTCTGTAAGAAGGTCCAAATTCCTTCTTGTCCGCTATTTTTTCTCTGACTAGATCCCCAACTTTTGGAATCCAGACAGGCCTTGCTGGGACCGCCGATGTTTCCCCAGTGGTGGTTGGCTGTAGGAATACGTTGCTTTGTTTCGTTCTTAGTTGATTTAGTTCCTGTAAAACAGCCAAACGATCTTTGATATCAAACGGTTTATTTTCCACCACTGTGCCTACGTGTTCAAGGTCTGTTACCCACATTCTTGTCCCAAATAGGACCTCATATGGAGGGACCCCCCCAGAGAACTTCTTGGCAGATTGTTCATTGCGCGCTGTACGCCATTGAGGTGTTTGACCCACCCATCACCCGAACCTAATACCCTAGCTGTTATAGACTGCTTTATGTCCCGGTTTTTCCTTTCCACAACCGAATTTCCCTCAGGATGGAATGGAGAGGAGTACCGCAATGCAACGCCCAGACTGGCCATGGCTTCTTTGTAAGCCCTAGAGCTAAACGCAGGACCCTGGTCAGAATGTAGCGTGCCTATTGCGTATGTGCCGATAAAGACTCGCAAATCTTTTATATCAGTTCGAGCGTCAGCTGAGCGCTGAGGCCATAACCATAGGAACCTAGATTCAGTATTTGTGGGAATGCCTTTGTCCAGTGGGACGCAGGCGAGTAGATAACCTAATGCTGTCTAACAGTGGTGTCTGTACTGGGCTCCCGCATTCGCAGCATGGTGTCTGGTGGCTCTCTCGCTGTAATTTACAGTCTAAGCAGTTATTGATGAATAGGTGAATGTGTGTATTCATTCCAGGCCACCAGTACATCTCTTTTAACGTCAAAATTGTTTTAGAGATCCCTTGATGTGACAGACCCTCCCCCAAATGTGTTTCATAAATCAAGGCTGCTCTGCGTTCCATGTTTGGAATTACCCTATCCCCCACTCCAGGGATTCGAGCAAAAGGAACGTTGTTCGCATCAATTACATAAGAGTACTTGAGTGGAAACTTTTTTGGTAACGCTGCACTGCTGCCTTTGCTTGAAGCATTGACAGCCAACATTATCTCACCGTCTATTTTTGTTTTTGAACGAGTGATCGCAGCTATGGAAGCCGTTTGAACAGCCCCCTTTGCGGCTTCGTCAGCCAATGAATTCCCTGCAACGTGAACGCCATCACGTTGATGACTCAGTGTGTGAATCACGTGAGCCTTTGGTAGTTCGTTTTTCAACTGAACTACTTGTTCCCAAAGCAATTTATGCTTTATTGTGCCACCCTTCGCATCTCTGAAACCATTTTCAAGCCAATTTCGTATATAGTCATTATACGACTGAACACAGTAAAAGGAATCGCACACTATCAGTGTGAGGAACTCTCGATCCGTACTCTCAAGTGCCAGTTTGAATGCTTGTAGTTCAGCTCGCTGAGCTGCACAGTCTCCTAGTGACTGAGTTTTTGTGACCATAGGTCTGAAGATGCCATTTCGCATGCAACCTTTAACAATAGCACACGCTGCACTGTAAGCTTGCTTACTCCCTGTTGCGGGTTGTGCGGATCCGTCAGTGTAAATTATGAATTCGTACTGATCGAGAGGCAGAATCTCAGTGGGCAGAGGACATTCTTATTCATATTGCAGGAATGCTTGAGTTTTTAAATCTGGATCAAAAACATATTCAACATCCGTTGCAGCAAGAGAATTAACCCATTGTATCCATCTCGGATGTAATGCTTTAGCATTTGGAATGCTTGCTTTTGTGACCGCTTCTAAAGCTGGTACTGGGGTTACGACAATAATGCGTTTCCCTTGGGCTAAGGCTCTTTCTTTTGCTACAGCGGTTTGAACTGCTGTTAGAATTTTTTCAGTTGAACTGAAGCGCATTTCTGCTTGTGTGTACAAATGGGATTTGTATGCGATTGGTATTTTCTCACCCTCATTGAAGGTTAAGTAGGTGAATCCACATTGACCCGAAATTATTCGAATCACCAAATTTCTTTGACTTACGCGTGTTTGTAAGTGATTTGTTGCTAACATGTTAGCCTGGAGTGAACGCAAAATTTCTGTGTGTTCCTGTGTCCAGTTTCTGATTGAAAAATCAGGTTTGATTAATGCGTAGAGAGGTTTAACCCTTTCTGCGTAATTTAGAATGTATGTTCTTCCAAAGTTTAGGAAACCCAGGATGGATTGTACGTTTTTTAGCGTCTTTGGAGGTTGGAGCAGCGCACATTTCTCTAGAAAGTTAGCTGCCAAGCTCTTGCCTTCACTTGAAAGCTCATATCCCCAAAATAGGACATTGAGATGGGCAATTCGGGACTTTTTAAAGTTGAACTTGTAGCCCTCAGAGGCGAATCCCAATATAATGGTGCTCACCCTGTTCAAGTGTTTTTCCAGGTCATCGTCTGTCAGATAGATGTCATCAACATAGGACAATGCCTCATTGTCATAAATTTGTAGTAACTCCGTTACCCTCGCTGAGAATAAACCTGGGCTGTTCTTGAACCCTTGTGGGAGTCGACAAAAGTGACGCTGGGTCCCCATTATGGAGAATGCTGTTAAGTACCTGCTTTCAGGTGCTATGTTTTGACAAAAGAAACCATTTGAGATGTCTAATGTTGTTTTGTATTTTTTACGCACAATGTTATTCATTAATGCTGTGCTATGTGCATTTTGCACTGCAAAAGTTTTAGAACAAGTGTTTAGGTGTCTGTTGTCCAAAACTAGACGATATGTATTGTCTGGTTTGGAGACAGGAAACAAAGGATTGTTCATTGAGGAGGTGCATGTTTCAATCACCCCTTGGTATTCAAGTTGATCTAAGATCTCCCTGACCTGTTTTTTAGCTTCTTGCTTTATTGGATACTGCCGTTGTGCAGTTGGTTCATGTTTCAGATGTATTTTATGGTGAGGGGAGTCCTCGTCCCATCCTACATGATTTTTATATAATGCTGGGGCCTGGGCCACTGCCCATTTCCTGGCATATGTATATTTTAGGTGAATTGGAATATGGTTGGAGAAGGCAGGCATAATAATGTCCTCGCCATGTGGGCACTCCCTGACAAATTGTGGTGGCCAGTCTTTTTCTGCTAGAAGTATGTCATAGCCCTTTGATAGTCTTTCCCAAAAAAGTGCTTTAACCTGTCTAGGTTTGTCTCCCTCCATCCGGAGTGTTATGTCATATAACTTTTGTGGAGTACTAACCCTGGTGTCTACAGTCTCTACTGTAATGTACTCATTCAAGTCCACTATCTCCAGAAGTTCCTTCAGGTTCTGGCGAGCTATTGTGACTTCTGCTGCACTGTCCAGCATTGTCTGAGCCCATTCTCCGTTCTTGAGTTGTGTTCTCAGTATTCTCGGCATGTCTGATCTTTAGACCTGCTACTTTCTTTTTGGAGAATTGAGGTTTTGTTTTATTTTTCGGAATATGTTTGTCGTCTTTCGATTTCACGCGTTCTTCTCTATGTTCTGTTCGTCCTCTTCTTTCCGAAGTCTGCGATGAGATCTGAAAGGGACGAGAGGAACGTGTATCATTATCTTGATACCTATCAGGTTTTCTCAAATTATCCCTATTCCTGAGGTTATACCTCCTTTCAGAGGGCTCCTTTTGAGGAGACCTACCTCGGGATTGAGAACGTTTCTCATTTGAATTTTGTTTATTAGTTTCCCACTTCTTTTTAGAAGATGTAGGAGTTTGTTTAGTTGAGTCCTTCTCAGGACTTTCAGATAGTTTCGGTTTAACTGGTCTTCCACCCAAACTATCTCTGCCTAATTCTGCATAAGATTGTTCTATTATTCTGGGTAGCTCAGTTTGATGTTCTGTAACATCAAATTCCCTTAATTTTTGTCGGATCGTCACTGCTGCTGCCTCCCCTTTAATATTAGATAATATTATTGTTGAGACCTGGTCGAAATTTTTCAGTAATTTCATACCTAAATTTAGAGCAGGCTCTGCCCCGTATTCGTTTTGAATTTGTTTTAGGACATCAGGTATTACCGCAATTGACGGAATGCCGTGTGTTTTAGTGTAGATGGCAGCAAAGACTGAGCCCCAAGTGGTGCAGTCTTCCAGTTGTGGTGTGATCCCCATCGGTAAACTGATGGTTAGGATTCTGTGTTTCTCATGCGGGCTAGTATTTGGAAATACTGCTTCGATTTGAGTAATTTTTTGAGCTATCCAAAATGGAATTTGCTCACGTTTTGTGGACATTTTACTAGGCCTGGGCGGTAAATTCCGTTCCGCTCGCGGAATTTGCGGAATTTGGGTAATTTCGCGTTCCGCGGAAAACGCAAAATTGCCAAAAATTCCGCGATCCGCGGCTTTGCGGAGTTTTTTGCTTGTTCGTGCTTTCAAAATGCGTGTTCGCGAGATATTTCTCCCCGAACACGCAAACAGCGTTCGCGAACAGGAAAAAAGCATCGCGAACGGGCGAAACAAGCAATTCCGCGTGTTCGCAGAACTTTTGCGTGCTCGCGGAGATTTTTTACCGTTTCGCGGAGCTTTGCGTAGCGCGACTACGCAAATTCCGCCCACCCCTACATTTTACCCATGACTGCGTATAGAGTCTGTGGTGTAATTTTTAGAGTATTCCCCTGGTGAGGAGTTTGATTTGGAATTGTTAATGGTGGTTGGACTGTGAAAGTCCGCATGACATATTGGACCAATTGTCTGTAGATTTTTATTAACTCTGTGAGTTGAGTAAGTAATTCCTCATCTGTCATTATGTCCAGTTCAGGATGAGGTGTGTAGCCGGCTAGAATCGGCCATGTTGCCCCTGGTCTACCTAGTGGACCGAGCCTGGTAATGTTTCTGTGATGTTTTAGGGCGCCTTTCAACCAGAGCTGGTGCTCTTGGTACGTTAATGGAATTTCAATATCCTCGAAAGGTATGTATTCCTCTGGTGGTTCATCTTCTTTGTAGAAGTGAAACATGTGTGTTACTGAATTGGATTCAGGAAATATAACCCATGAATAGAATACCTCTGTCTGAAAGGATTCATGTGCCTCTATCACGAAAACTGCTCTACCTCCTCTTGGTGGTAGGCCATGTTTTATAAGTTTTAGAGAAATGGCTCTTCTTAAGTTTGGAGCGATGTCAATGACACCCTCCTCGGTTTCATTTAAACTGGTATTGTTAAAAAATGCTGGTTGGGCTGGATCAGCCGCAGCTCCACCGTTTCCGGCGTCTTCATTCATTTTGTTTTATGAAAAATGTAGAACAAGTTTCAAGGAAACAAAGATAAGGTGCACAATATTTGTGGAACACTGTATCCTTCAACGTTGAGCAAACAGCTAATATATAGGGTACTGCCCTATGTAGCCTTGGTGGATACTTAACCCTGCCCACTCCAGACGTCTTTTGGAGTATATGGGTAGGGGTCTCTGAGAGAAAAAAAAGAAGCACGGCTGAGTTACTCAGTATCTAACGTTGAATTACTGCCTTACCAAACCGTTGGGCGCCATGTAGTGTAGCTCCAATTTCCCTAATAGGCTCTGCGCATTGGAATAATATATCCTATAGGTTTGACATAGGACTAAGGTCGGTATGTCCCTATCGAGTATATTAAACTTAATTACTTGTGCCAGCTAGCTCAGAGGCCACTAGAAACTCCTTGACAACAAGAAGGGAGTAGTTTCTGGCAGCCGCAAAACATGACCACTGTGTTTCCCTTTAGAATCAGAACGTGTCCCAGAGTCGTGGAAACAATAGATAACTATTTCACTCAGCTCAGTCGTGCATGCTTAGTTTTCCTCAAAGTTACACAGAGAGAATAGACGGGCGTTTCAATAAAAGATTTATTGAACAGTCTTGTTTCTGGTGTAAGTAAAATGTGCTGTTAAGGTCACAAGACAGTATGTGAGATAAATAATGTACAGAGTGAGCAGTAGAAATAAATAATACTGCAATAGCATTATCTTTTTAGCCTATATGCATTTACATAAAATGACACAGACTAAAAATGCGAGTACTCATATGATGCGTTTCTAACCTAGTTCTACCCCAATGTACCTAACCTGTCCTAGGTGTAGGGAGAAGTATGAAGTAGGTGAAGTATTCCTTACTATGGTATACTAAGAGTATGTTAAGCCTAGTATGCCTAGTATGCCAAGTATGCCAAGAGTCCCTCTAGGTTCTTGTCAGCTCCATACCTGAAGGATGCGAGAGGTAGGAATCTCTTGCCAGACTCGAACTCCAACACCCCGCAAGGGAAGTTAGATCACTGGAAGCTGGACTCTCTGCGTGCAGGAATGACAGCGTCTTCTCAGTGCGTCCGGCCGGGAAACGGGCTCCTCTGAAGTCGAGGTCTCCTCTGATTTACAGGGGCTCGGGAAGGTATATTTATACCTGAGAATTACCTAAGAATGTTAGCATTGACGTGAGTCGGACAGCGGAAGACGTCAGGAATGAACCCCTAAGGAATAATGGTTCATGCATAATATATGAGTCCTTGAAGAAATCAATAGTCCTGGGCTAGGAAAAGTCCCGCTGCCTAAGGGTCTGTTTTTTCATGAACTTGTTGTGATGTTAGGGTGGACGGATGTCGGAGACCATGCCTGTATTTGGAGTGCACGGTTTATGCCTAAATAAGGACTGGGATTTTATGCCTATATAAGGGCAGGGCGAATTGTGCCTATATAAGGACATGATTCTAGAAAGCCTGTTTATGGACACCCTAAGAAGAATACAACAAGGAAGTGCCTGGGTGATTGCATGAGTTCAAGGATAATATCTGGGGACTACAGGAGTAGATAGAAAGTGCCACGGTGATTTTATAAGTGCATCACTACTGTCTAGATGATTTGAGTACTATTGTGGTAGAGCCTCAGTGATTGGAGGAGTGTAAAGGTAGTGCCTGGGTGATTTTATAATTACAAGGGTACTGGCAAAGTGATTGGAGTAGTGCATATATCCTTATACAGTGAATGGGGTAGTGCAAGGGTAGTGCCTGGTTGATTGCACTAGTGTATAGCTAATGCATTGGTGAGTGCATGAGTGCAGAGGTAATGTCTAGATAATTAGAGGAGTACATAGGTAATGTCTGGGTGATTGCATGAGTTGAGGAGTAAAATCTGGGGGATTACAGGAGTTCATAGGAACTGCCTGGGTGATTTTATAAATGCCTGGGTACTTCCAAAGTGATAGGAGGAGTGTATTCATCCTGACATGGTGATTGAAAGAGTGCAAAGATAGTGCCTGACTGATTGAATCAGTGTATAGCTAAAGCATTAGTGATTGTATGAATCCAATTGTAATGTCTGGGGGATTACAGAAGTACATAGGAAGGGCCTGGGTGATTTTATACCTGCATGAGTACTGCCTGTGTGATTGGAGTAGTACTATCATAGTGTCCGAGTGATTCGATGATTGTAAAGGTAGTGCCTAGATGATTTTAAAACTGCATGACCACTGGCTGAATGGTTACATAATTACAGAGATAATGCCAGCATGATTGGAAGAGTGCATAGGTACTGCCTGGATGATTATATAAGTGTATGGGGAGTGGCTGGGTGATCGAAGGACTACAGGGGTAGTGGCTGTGTGATTAAAAGAGTGCAGGGGTAGTGCCTAGGTGAATGCATGAGAACAAAGATACTGCATGGGTGATTGGAGGAGTACTAAGGTAGTGCCTGGGTGATTGCATAAGTGCATAAGTAGTGCTTGAGTGATTTTATAAGTGCATGGGTACTGGGTAAGTGATTGGAGGAGTGCATAGATCCTGACACGGTTAATTGAGGACTGTAAGAATAGTGCCTGGGTGATTGAACCAGTGTATAGCTAATGCATTGGTGATTGCATGAGTGCAGGGGTAATGTCTGGGGGATTACAGAAGTACATAGGAAGTGCCTGGGTGATTCCATGAGCTCAGGGGAATATCTGGGGGACTACAGGAGCACATAGAAAGTGCCTCAGTGATTTTATAAGTACATCACTACTGCTTAGGTGATTACAGTAGCATTGTGGTAGTGCCTCAGTGATTGGAGCACTGTAAAGATAGTGCCTGAGTGATTGCAGTAGTACTGTGGTAGTGCCTGAGTGATTGAAGGAGTACAACATCCTGAGTAGTAGCAGAATACTGAAATTACAGTACAAAAGTGACGTCTATGACATGGTGTACACTTTTGTACTGCAGTTTCACAATTCTGTAACTACTCAGGATGTTGGGCAACGCCAAATATAAAGCATCAAACCTACACATGAGTCTGTTATAAATGTCACCATACTCCTGAAACCATACATGCATATATGTCTACCTTTTGAAATTATCATCATATATAAAAGAAAAAAACAAATAAACTGAACTTTACATTTGAAAGACACACCTACATTCCTGCAGTGTATTTCAAGTGTACCTTTCCCCAGACTAATAGAAAATACCCTAATCACTAATTCCTCTGGCAATATGTTTTAAACCTCAGTTTTGAGCTGCAGCTTCACCATTCTGCAACTACTTATAATGTTACACCTAGCCAAATACAAAGCAGGAACCCTTCACATATCTCTGCTAAAAGTCTCACCATATTCCTAAAAGCATACATGCATATCTCTCTACCACAGCACTATCCACACCTCAAAAATTTAGACAACAAACTTACAATTTCAAACAAACAGCAAAAATTATGTGGCATATTTCAACTGTACCTTTCTAGAGACTTAAAAAAAAGCCTATTCACTAATACCTTATGTCAACATCTTTTAAACCACACTTCTATGCTACATATTCACCATTCTACTACTGTTCACAGTCTTGTGCCTACCACATAAAAAGCAACAACACCTCTTTGTTATACATCATGCAGCTTCAAATATATAAGACATGAAAATACATATACAAATAAAAACATACTTCAGACACAAGTCCATGCACACCTTAAAACTTGGCAGACTGCAGTTCCAATTTGAAAGCAACACATAAAATTATGCGGTATACAACAAATGTACATATCCACACAATTAAACAAACTACCATAATCACTAATCCATCTTCCAATATACACGTATTACTATTAAGAATTTATTTCAAACAACATTTAACTACAATAAAACAAACTACAATAAACATCTCTACATTTAATAATATATTTCAAACATTACAGTTCTTGAATAACTTTTAAAGATGAAAAATAAAGCTATTACATAATACACCTCACAAATGTATAACTCACCTTCCAAATTGATTTGTAGAATATGAAATACCACAAACTTATAAAAAAAAATCTTATGCACACAATCAATGTAATGCACCACTCTCAGCAAGGTAAAACCAGTAATGGCAAATAAATGTTCCCTCTCTTTCTCCACACAAATACATGTAAGTAACAAATCACATTGCTTACTACATTATTTCAAATTGTAAAACACATTTCTATTGGTTAGACATATTAACCCTTACCAACTGACTTCTAAAAGTGCCCAAACTGCTTCTGGAATTTTTTGGAGTCGCGACTCCACCGTGCACCAACGCGATGGAGCCGCGAATCCATACGGGAGTTTAAAAATATATTACAAATAAAAATGCCACTATTTTTTAAGAACACACCACTTCTAAACATAGTACTGACTTGGGAAATCTAACTTTAATAACATATCACTTATATATAAATTACAATTCCATATTTTAAAACCACAGATAACATTCAACCCTTCCCCCATTCTGCTTAATGCCAGTTTCCATAGTAACAGTTCATGGAACATTCAACTGAACTAACAGGTCACAAGTTCACCATATTTTCAAGTTCAGCACACAAGGTTGCAAATTCAAACAGCAGGTGTGGTTGACGTTTGCAAAATATAACCTTATCCTATCAACTGTACCTTTCAAAAAATGTTTACTGACCAATAACAAACATGCTTTTTAAATTAAGTAACATGCACCCTATTTTTCAGTGTACAATGTTCTTAAACAGCCAATTAATACTCTACTTTTTAAAAAACAGCATCTTGTCCACCATTTTAGATACCTCTCATTCTACCAACTGACTACCTCAGCGCCAGACATCTTTTCATTACTTCCAGACATCCCTTCAAGATGCTTACAGTATGGATTGTTGGGCACAGCTATGTTTTCTGGTGCAAAAGGTATGCTGAACGCAGAGGTATTGACAAAGAACTAGCTTTGCAAAATGTGGATATTAAATGGATTGCACAGAGAGGATTAAAGTGGCACCAATTGATGCCTTTGATTAAAACCTTTTTGCATTTCCAACCCCCTGACCTCATGATTGTGCACTGTGGTGGCAATGACCTAGGCACATTGACTGGGGTAGGACTGGAAATGCTCATGAAGGATACCTTTGCACAATTGATGTTGCTTTTCCCCAAAACTGTCTTTGTATACTCTTTTTTTAAGTTTGAGTTTATTTAAGAATAAACAAAAAGAAGAAAAGAAGAACAGCGATATAATGATATAACAAAACCTATTTAACATGGGAATAAAAAGATGAAGCAGAAATATGTAATAGTATCGTTATCATGCTGTATACAAAAAGTTAAAAGGGGGGAAAACAAAATGCAATAAATGTAAAACAATTGAAAGTATCAAGCATACTATGTAAAATACTTAGCATTGTAAGCACAACAATAAATGGGATAGAAAGAACAGGATAATAAACAATCAATAATAAATGACTAATTGATCATCTAGAAGTAAGGAGGCAAAGGGAGAAATTAAGGTGGCTTCCGTACATCATCTGATCCGTTTTTAGAAACAACATTTAAGGAAGCAGTTAGGGATAAAAAAAAGTTATCAAAGGGAACCATAAAAGATCCCTTTTGACTGCTAGGGATATAGGGGAGACATAATTAGTATCCAGTCGATGATGAAAACAGACAGCATTCCACCAGGATCTAAAGGTGACTTTATCAGCCTGTTTCCAATTAGATGTTATTAATGAAATGCGATGGCTAACAACGAATCTAAGAGCTTAAAACTCAGTGGTGATTGGGGCCATTGTTAGGATAGAGTACCTAGGAAGATGTGTGTGATAGAAAAAGGGATCTGAACCTTAAAACATTTTTTAATTTGGAGCCAGACAAGTTTCCAGAATTGATGGATTGGAGGACACTCAAACAACATATGTTTTAAATCAGCAGTAGGACAAGGGCAAGACCAACAAGTAGAGGGTGCGTCTGATGAAAAAGATGCCAAACGCACTGGGGAAAATAATACTCGATGATAAATGAAAAAAAGGGTTTGTGTGGTATTTGCAGCCCTGGATGTTTTATGAATTTTAGACCATATTTTATCCCAGGTAGGAATTGGCCACTCCTGTGAGAAGTCTTTTTCCCAAGCCAGTTCAACCCTTGTTTTGTGTCTGTCTGAGGGAGAATGCAAAGCTTTATATATACAGGATGCTGAGGGAGAATTGTCAAGCATTGAAAATAAATTTCTATACAAAACAGGGGGACCGTAAGTATTAGGTAAATTTTTAAGATATCGAATGAGACAAGGATAAAGAAGGTTCTATTGCAATCTAGAGGACGAAGGTAGGGAAAAGTGAGACTGAAGATCAGAAAAAGTAAGGGGTTGGTTATTAGATACAAGTTGGGATATCCAACTTAAACCTCTAGAATGCCAAGATTTCCAATAAATAGAGCGGTTACGAATCCGTAAAGATTTATTATGCCAAATAGATTGTTGGTGAAGGGAGTTACTAGAAGGATATGATGAAGATAGTATTGGGACCAAAAGTTTACGGGAATGGGATATAGTAGGGGAGCGCAAAGAAGCAGTGTTGGAAGTAAAAGTTAGGATTTCCTAAAAATCGAAAGGAGCAATAAAAAAGTTTTCTATTTTTAACCAAATAGGAGGACGTAAAGGAAGATCCATAGACAACCATCGGGCAGCTTGTTTTAATGAGAAAGCGGAGTGGTAAGTCTTAAAATCAGGAAACCTAAGGCCTCCATTAGGTCTGTCTTTCTTCAAAGATGACAGGGCTATACGAGAACGTTTACCTTTCCATAAGAATTTTACTAAAATAGAATCGATTTTCTTAAAGTAATACTCAGGAATATGAATAGGAATCATGGAAATAATTTATAATATAAGACGAGACAGCATCATCTTAATTGAGTCTAAACAACCCCACCTAGATAGAAAGAGGGGATGCCAGCGCATAATGGTATTGTTTAATTTTTTAATAATATAATCAAAGTTTAAATTTAATGTTTCAGATAATAAAGGAGCGAACCATAGGCCTAGATATTTGATTTTAAGTGGTTGCCATGAGAACCCGGAATGTTCAAAAAGATGTTTTTGGCATAAAACATTCAAAGGCAAAATTTCGCATTTATCAGCATTAAGGCGATAACCAGAGATTCTAGAGAAGAAGGACACCTGTTGAAGAAAAGGGGTAAGAGAAGATTCAGGATTAGAACAATATAAAAGAATGTCATCAGCATAAACTGACATTTTAACCTGGTGAGGACCGAAGTGAAATCCAGTAATATCATCATCCTGTCTAATTTTAGTTAAAAAGGGTTCCAAAGCTATAACAAATAATAAGTGAGATAAGGGGCAACACTGACGTACTCCTCTATATAATGGAAAATAATCAGAAGTGATACAGTTGATAAATATTGAAGCTTGGGGACCTGAGTATGAAAGAGAGATTAAAGCGATTAATTTAGAGGGAAAACCAGCCCATTGTAAGGCATGAAACTTAAAATCCCAACCAATTCTGGCGAATGCTTTCTCAGCATCTAAGGAAATCACAGCAAGGGAATGATCCAAGGAGGAGGCTTTGCTTAAAACATTAAAAAAGAACTCGCGAGTTGTCAGAGGCAAGTCTCCCCTTAACGAAACCTGATTGTTCAGGGCCAATAAGATCGGGTAGTATTGGATCCATACGAAGTGCTAAAATTTTTGCAAAGATCTTATAATCTGTATTGACCAGAGAAATAGGTCTATAGTTCTTACAAACTGTGTGATCTTTATCCTCTTTAGGAATTAAGCAAATCAGTGCTTCTTGAAACGAACCTCGAGAAGAGCCATTATCGAGAAAAGATTGAAATAGAAGTAAGAGATTTGATAAAAGAATTTTCGCGAAAGTATTATAAAATTCAATGGTAAAGCCATCTGGGCCAGGGGCTTTCCCATGATGCAAAACTGAAACAGCGTGGGAAATGTCTGCTAAAGAAATATCAGCTTCCAAAGGCCCGAAGTCGATATGACTCGATGGGGGAGAGGGAATAGATTGAAAATAGGAAAGAAGATCGGATTGATTTGGCATGGCATCAGGAGTATATAAATCTTTATAAAAAGAGACAAATTCATTCAAAATGTCTTTATCTTTAAAGATAGGAGTACCAGCAGAACCATGCAGAGATTCTATCTTCGTTCTTTCTTTTCTCACTTTTAGGTAGCTAGCCAATAATTTCCCCATTTTGTTTTGGCCCCCATAGTAGCGAGAGCTACTTTTCAATAAATAATTAGAGGCAGCGTCAGTAGATAGTCTAATAATGGTAAGTTTAGCGTCAATAAGACTTTGCAAAGAGGACTCATTATTTGAATGGTAATAGGTATATTCTAATTGTTTGATTTTATGAAGTAGTTGGGAAGTTTGGGCTTCTATGGATTTTTTCTTTTGCGAAACAAAATCTATGATAAAACCTCTGGCAGCAGCCTTAAAGGAATCCCACACCATAACAAAGGGAGAATCTGGGGTATTGTTGATAGTAAAAAACTCGGAGGCAAAGGAGTTGAATTTTTGACAAAAAATAGGATCAAGGAGTAAGGAATTGTTAAAACGCCATCTTCCTGAATGAGGAGAAAAAGGGATAAGATCGATATTAACGAGTGCAGGAGCGTGATCTGATATTAAAATACAAACAATTTCACATTGAGTGGCATGTTGGGCCAGGGACTTACTTAGGAAAAGGTAATCAATCCAGGACTGTGAATGATGTGAGACCGAATAAAAACTGTATTCTCTAAGGTCAGGATGACAAAGTCTCCAAATGTCCACCAATGCTTTGCGACGTATAGTGGATGTAAATTGTGAATGCATTTTAGAGGGAAGAAACTTAACTTTAGAATGTCTATCCAAAATGGGGTCAAAAACTTGATTACAATCACCACCAAATAATAAAATATAGTCATCATCATACGAAAGTAATTTATCTGATACATTAGTCCAAAAAACCTTATCAACCACCGTAGGGGCATATACATTAAAAATAGTTAAAGGAATCTTATCAATAAGGAGTTTAACAATAACCCAACGACCTTCAGCATCCCTGTCTTGATGAACAATGGAAATATGTAATTTTTTGTGACATAAAATCAAAACTCCGTTTTTTACCCATAGCAGGAGAATTAAACACATGTCCCACCCAGCATCTCTTCAGTTTTGAAGCTTCATCTTCATTAATGTGAGATTCTTGGAGTAAGGCAATATCAGTATTTAACTTAGCTAGGTGAGATAGCACCCGTTGCCTTTTGATAGGATTATTTAAACCTTTAATATTCCAAGTTGTAACCCGGAATGAAAACTAATGAGAGAAGTATGAACAGGCATTATGTTTACAAGGACAAGAATTAAGATTGATTGAGAAATATACAGGAAAAGAAGGCAAAAAAGATAGAGCAAAGATTTTAGAAAAGAGAACAGGGGAGATGAAAAAGATAAAGATAAATAGAGAAAACAGAGAGAAAAAACGAAAGAGTAATAAGGGAACAAAGTAAGCAGAGACAGAAGGAGAAACAAGAAGATAGAGAACAAAAAGACAGTACAAGTCATGTAAAAGACGACTGAAAAACATACCTACAAATACAAAACGAAAGGGGAATGACTACACCAGAAGACGACGACGACAGCAACGGAGCTCCACCGAACACCCGATAACTACAATCAAGACTGCAACGTAACAGGACTATCAATAGGGAGCGAATTGTAGAAAAATGACACCTCTATGTAAAAGAAGAAGAAAGAAAAATTAATAAAAGAAAAGTAATAATCTTGGGAAGAGAGATATGAGGAGAAAAAAATATAGAACCAAAACAATACATTAAAGTAGTACAAAAATAGAAACGGAAACAGCAATCAATGTGCAACTAGGAGGAAAAGAAAACTACATAACATGAGGCAAATAACAGTTAAGAGGGTTTTGAACTGTCCATAACAACAGTTCCATGACGACGAAGAAATTCTTGAAGCGCCGCGGGATCCTCAAAAGTTGTGGTCTTGTCTTGGTAGGTAACCTTGAAGAGACAGGGATGAAGAAGCCCAAATCTGGCGTTTATAGCACATAGTTGAGGACGTAAATCAAGGAACTTCTTCCAACGATCTGCTGTAACTTTAGCCACATCTTGAGAAAGAAAGAGGCGATGACCTTCCCAAAAAATTTGTTTTTTAGACTTGACAGCAGACAGAACTTGTAGAAGATCCGTGTATTGCAGAAAAAGCATAATAACACCACGGGGCTTCACAGAGATTTTAGGACCAAGTCTATGAGCCCTTTGAATGTTGAGTGAGGTGGTAGCAGGTAAGTCCAAGAGCTTAGGCAAAAAGGACTGAAAGAAGGCAGTTGCGTTGGAGCCTTCGATATTTTCAGGGAGACCATAAAGTCTAAGGTTATTCCTGCGATTTCGATTTTCCAAATCCTCTGCCTGTTTCCTAAGTAGAGATATATCTGATTCTAAGGAAGAAATACGGGAGCAAGAAGCTTGGAGAGATTCAGTTGTTTGTTCCACAATGAGCACTCGTCAGTCTAATGAAGACCATTTATCATGTAGGAATTGTAGAGTTTTAGTGGTTTCCTCCATGAAAGGTTTCAGGGCACGGATTTCTTCCAAAATGACAACCATGGAGGCTGAGGAAGAATTCACTGGAGAAGGAGGGTCTTTTTTTGGTTGTTTGGTAGAAATTGCTGGTAATTTGCTTGGGGGCTGTGTTTTTTGAATAGTGCCTGAAGGATGGTCAGAATTCTGAGAGGGTAGGTCTTCCATTTCATTAAAGTTGGAGTTAGAGTCTGAGTCCGAACACACAGCAGTTTTGGTGAAAGCCGAGAGCTTAAGATTCCTTATTTTCCCCATAAAATACGATGGAGTTTAGTAGAGAAGGAACCAATCTCTTAAAAACTGAATTGTAAAGTCTTAAGATCAGTAGGAGAGTCAAATGATACACCTCTTCCGTGGTTTATAAAATATAGAAGGTCACTCAACAAAAGAGCCAAGACACTACCAATCCAAGAAAAGCGACAAGATTTGACTAAGTATTCACCTAAGGTGAAGCACAAATGGTGGTTGATAACTGAGAATCCACATTTATCACATGACAGCAGAAATGAGTGAAAGCAGCAGCGTTTTGGTGCATAAAAAGAGTCATTTGTTGTGCACAGAGAATGAAGAGCCAACAAAGTCTGAGGAGACGAAAGCAGACGCAGGAGAAGACATCAGAAAACACGGTGGGCGCAATGAAGAAAAAATCAAAATGGCGGCCATATAACAAACAAGCCAATTTGCGCCTTCAAAAATAGCCAAAGAGCACGAAAAATGGCATTGCAGGTATAAAGAGGCTCAGCACATCCAGAAATGAGGATTTCTGACGTCCAGTTGAGGAGAAAAAAGGGGTAAACACGATGGGCGCAGTAAGAAAGAAATCAAAATGGTGGCCGTTAACAGGACAAGACGATTTGCGCCATCAAAGATAGCCAAAAAGCAGGAAAAATGGCATTGAAGGAACGTAGAGGCTCACTACATCATGTAATGAAGGTTTCCGGAGTTTGTAGAACAAAACGAGAGGAAAATCCTTCCCGAAGAGCATCACATCGGGGCCGGAGCTACGCGGCCATCTTGATTGGCACATAAGCCATGCCCCCGTCTTTGTATACTCTAATATATGCCAAAGACAGAAATGGAAGTGGTCAACTCAATTCTGTCCACAGATTGAAAAAGCTAGGAAGAATGTCAATAAAGCTGTTTCTGCTTACCTCAGAGACCATAGGATGGGCTCCATATATAACAACAATTTACGTTTTGATATGGATGACATCTACAGAAGTGATGGAGTATACTTCACAGATCATGGGAACAGAGTCTTACATAATGAAAACAAGGGCTCCTTTTATAGCCACCCTATAACATAATAGTGAATATAATTTTTTTTTACGCATACATATTTATTTTTTATTTTTTGTGGATTCGCGCACGCGACGCAAATCTGCAAAAGCATGAATTCAATGTACTACAACACAATACACTTTTCAAGTTTAACTAATAATTTTTAATTTTATATATTTTTAACAACTCTATCAATTGTAATCTTGTCATTAACTTCAATCACAGTACCTCTTTAAAACAACTTTACAAATACAACACTACCTTCTAAATTATATACTACTAAATTATTTATTTGCGGTGAATTCGCGAATCCAATGTGACATTACATGGGGTGCCGCGCTGAGAGCCGTGTTGGAGTCGCGACTCCAAAATAGAAAGAAAAAAAAATGCCCCACTTCGATTATTCGGTATTCGCCCCGGGGACCCCATCCCCCAGGGCCCCCCAAATTATTTATAAAAAAAAAAATTATGGAGGGGGGCAGTGTGGCCCCCCTCCCGGGCCACTTCTGACCCCGGGGACCCCATCTCCCAGGCCGGCCCTCAAGTTGGGGACCGTGGGTGAAGCCCCAATGCTCCCACGGTCCCTGCCGGATCCCCGCCTCCTGTGGGAGCAGGCATTACTTTTGGACAAGGGGAGCTGCTAACATGCAGCTCCCCTTGCCCAAAAGCAATTCTGCTTTGCTTTGTTGAAGCGAGAGCAGGTTTCCTGCTCTCGCTTCAACGAAGCAAAGCAGTGTTTGCTATGACAGGGCGGAGCCGTGCTCCCGCCCTGCCATAGCAAACGGCAATGTCCTGGGGTGGGCACACCAGGACATTGCAGGAGCTGGCCCTCGGGGGTGGCGGTCCCAAGGGCCATTGAGGGCTCCAGGAGGGGGGCCGCACGGCCCCTCTCCCAACATTTGCATAGCCCTGGGAAGGTGGTGGTTCCCGGGGCCGGGGGTCCGCAACAGACCCCCGTATTCTAATTTATGTTGCCCCGGGGAGGTGGCGGTCCCTGAGGCTTGGGGGGCCCACGAGGCCCCCCCACATAAAATGCAAAAATGCCCCATGGAGGTGGTGGTCCCCGGGGCAGCATGGGGGCAGGAGCCCCCCCACGCTATTTTATTATTTTAGCCCTGGGGAGGTGGCAGTCCCCGGGGCTGCAGGGGCCCCCGCGGGCCCTAGCTTCATAATTGCACATCGCCCTCGGGACCTGGCCCACCTGCATGAAGTGCAGGAAGCCGCGCTTCATTTTTCTTTTTTTCTCGGCTGGATTTGTGCACCCAGCGCGAATTCGACCAATTTTATTTTTTTTAAATGCTTTTTTTGGGCCTAGGGGTCCTTGTGGGACCCCCATAGCAGGTCTAATGGGTCAGGGTGTTTCTACCCTGCCCCCTTTTCTTCTTTTTAACCTTTATTTTACTGTTTTCTTGTGACTCGGTTACCAAGTCACAAGATGGCTGCCAACACATTCTAGTTTGGAGTGTTGGCAGCCAATCAGAATTAAGCTCGTGCTCTGGAGGGTTCGCGAATCCTCCTCGGTGCTCAGATATATACATTTTTATTTTTTGAATTTCTCAGCAACTACTGAACGGATTTACACCATTTTTTGAAAAAGCACGCTTTCTAGACCAAGACCTACCTTTTTGCCAAATTTGGTGTAATTCCGTTCAGCAGTTCAGGCTGTAGCTTTGTCTAAAGTTTCCTATGGAAATTAACATAGGTAAAACGCGTTTTGGGACCCCTCTTTTTTCTCGGCCCCTGCTTGATGAATCACCCCCAAACTTTCAAGACAGGAGCTGACCGGAGCTGGTAATTAGTTTGGAAAATTTCGTGAAGATTCATCAAACGGCACCAAAGATAAGATATTGGCAAAAGAAAAAATGCTTTTTGAATAGAAGCAAGGTCCTAACTATAACTACCTACTGGCGACCGCCAGTAGGTAATAAATATATATATATATCTATATATCTATATATATATATATATATATATAAATATATATATATATATATATATTTCCCAACAGTGATCCTTTGGTTCCGAAAGCGCTCAACAGCGGGTGCTCTGCAAGGGGGCCGGATCCAGGCCCAATGTATTAAATCGCAAAACAAAGGATGCGGCACTCTTTAGCAGACTTTTTCGTGCAGGTTTATTTTCAGATCGTCACTCCACCAACGCGTTTCAGCCTCACTCGGCTTTTCTCACGGTCAGTGAGTCTTTCTTCTACAAACATTTTATACTTGCCCACGTGGCCTTAAGGTGGCATTGTGGGATTTGTAGTTTGGAAGAATAATATAAAACTTTATACATATATACAAGAAAGACACATAGCGTCTTATGTCAACATTAGCGATCATATGCAACATTATATCTTGAATAATTCAGTTTGCTTAGTTCAAACCTTGTCATGTCATATACATTTTTCAAATCTTAAACATGGTATAGTACCATAGATGTTCAAATTTGATAAATAAACATCAGTCTGCATTGGTATTTTATACTGTATAGCAGGGTATAGTACCCCTGTATAGTATGCAATTGGCATTATGAGACAGTGACTAACATGTTTATATTTAGATGTCAATTAGTCCAAGTGTACAAAAAGTTCCTCGTCATTATTGATCCCCCTTGGGCTTTTTGTCCTGAGTCTTATAATGAGGCGGGATTCTGTTTGTCTTAACCTTTTAATTCTGTCCCCACCACGTTCACCTTGTGGGATCATATCAATTCCGTAAAAAACCATGGATTTCCAATCTCCATTCTGGCATTTGCTCATGTGTTTAGCTGTTGCATATGTCATATCCGCATTCTTGACAGCGCGTATGTGTTCAAGTATGCGCTTTTTAACATGCACGTGGTGCTTCCAATATATTTCATACCACATTTACATTCTATGACATAGATTACAAATTTCGAGGTGCATGTAATGGTTTGATTTATCATGATTGATTTACCATTTGGTTCCAAAATGGAGGTGACATTTTTACCTATTTTGCAAGCTTTACATGAGCTACATTTTCTGAATCCTTTCTGTTGCTCTGTAAGCCAGTTAGTTTGTTGAATGGGTTGAAAGTAGCTTCTTACTACTCGGTCTTGAAGCGATGTTGCTTTCCTATAGGTCACTACCGGTTTCATGCCCACCAGTTTACCTATATCTGGATCTTTTGAGATTAAATGCCAGTATTTCCTCATTTTATTCACGATTCTCCCACTTTCTTTGCTGTATGTAGTAACGAATCGAGGTGTATGATTCCCGGTAATCTTCTTTGGTTTCTCAATTAAGATTTCCTCCTTGTTTTATTGTCAATTCGTTGTTTACATTTTTTCAGTGTTCGATCGCTGTAGCCTCTCAGTTTAAATCTTTTTCTACTTTCATTAATCTTTTGTTCTGCATCTGATTCTTTTGAGCAATTTCTCTTCATGCGTGTGAATTCGCCATATGGTATACTATTGATCAATGATCTTGGATGAAAAGATGTCCCATGCAAGACACTATTGGTGGCAGTTTTTTTTCTGAATAAGGTAGTTTGTATTTTCCCATCCTCTATATACACTTTGATGTCTAAAAATCAATTTCTCTTTTGTGAGTCGTGCATGTGAACGTTAGACCTATTTGGTTGTTATTTAGTTTGGAAAAATATTCTCGAAATCCCATTTCTGTTCCATTCCAAACTACAAATAAATCATCAATGTATCGTACCCATAGGATGATCTTATCCAAGGCATCCTGGTTGTCTGAGTCCCATGCAATCGTCCTTTCCCACCACCCCATAGTGATATTTGCATAATTTGGGGAAAAAGAAACTCCCATGGCAGTACCACACTCTTGTCTAAACATTTGCTTGTTAAACAGAAAAATGTTATTAGTTAGACATATTTGTATCATTTTAAGAAGCATTTCCGTGTGTTCTAGTTCTGATACATTTCGTTGTTTGAGAAAATACTTGCATGCTGTTAATCCAATTTCATGCCTTATTGATGTGTAAAGCGATACAACATCTATGGTAACTAACAGGTATTCTGGATTCCACACCATACCTGTTAGAATCCTGAGGAAGTCTCCAGTATCTTTTAAGTAGGAGCTCATTCTTTGAGCAATGGGTGCTAAAAATTTGTCCACATATTGAGATAAGTTTTCATACAGTGAATCGCAACTTGAAACTATAGGTCTACCAGGGGATTGATCAGAGTCTTATGAATTTTGGGCAAAAAATATATACATGGTATTGTTGGATGTTCCTTAGTTAGGAATTTCCTTTCATCATCATTGATTAGGTTTTTATCATACCAGTGTTGTAAATTTTGATTCAATTCTATTATCATTTTGTCTATTGGATTTTTCTGTAATCTACTGTAGTTCCCCGTATCATTTAGCTGTCTTAGTGCTTCTTGAATGTAATCACATGTGTCCATTATCACAATATTGCCCCCTTGTCAGCGGGCTTAATTGTGATTGCTTCATTTTCCACCAGATTCTTTAATGCTGTTCTTTCTTTAGATGTTAAATTTTCACGATGTTTAGGATTCCATATTGGTTGCATTTTATCCAACTCCTCGATTATTGCATCTGAAAACAAATCTATTTTATTACCAGGAGACAATATGGGGCAGTGTTTGGATTTTCTACGTAATCCACTCTCTGGTCGTATATTTGTTTGAATATCCAGATGTTCTAATACTTCTGATTCTGTCATTGCCTCATCCTCCAAGTCTTGCATGGGACATCTTTTCATCCAAGATCATTGATCAATAGTATACCATATGGCGAATTCACACGCATGAAGAGAAATTGCTCAAAAGAATCAGATGCAGAACAAAAGATTAATGAAAGTAGAAAAAGATTTAAACTGAGAGGCTACAGCGATCGAACACTGAAAAAATGTAAACAACGAATTGACAATAAAACAAGGGAGGAAATCTTAATTGAGAAACCAAAGAAGATTACCGGGAATCATACACCTCGATTCGTTACTACATACAGCAAAGAAAGTGGGAGAATCGTGAATAAAATGAGGAAATACTGGCATTTAATCTCAAAAGATCCAGATATAGGTAAACTGGTGGGCATGAAACCGGTAGTGACCTATAGGAAAGCAACATCGCTTCAAGACCGAGTAGTAAGAAGCTACTTTCAACCCATTCAACAAACTAACTGGCTTACAGAGCAACAGAAAGGATTCAGAAAATGTAACTCATGTAAAGCTTGCAAAATAGGTAAAAATGTCACCTCCATTTTGGAACCAAATGGTAAATCAATCATGATAAATCAAACCATTACATGCACCTCGAAATTTGTAATCTATGTCATAGAATGTAAATGTGGTATGAAATATATTGGAAGCACCACGTGCATGTTAAAAAGCGCATACTTGAACACATACGCGCTGTCAAGAATGCGGATATGACATATGCAACAGCTAAACACATGAGCAAATGCCAGAATGGAGATTGGAAATCCATGGTTTTTTACGGAATTGATATGATCCCACAAGGTGAACGTGGTGGGGACAGAATTAAAAGGTTAAGACAAACAGAATCCCGCCTCATTATAAGACTCAGGACAAAAAGCCCAAGGGGGATCAATAATGACGAGGAACTTTTTGTACACTTGGACTAATTGACATCTAAATTTAAACATGTTAGTCACTGTCTCATAATGCCAATTGCATACTATACAGGGGTACTATACCCTGCTATACAATATAAAATACCAATGCAGACTGATGTTTATTTATCAAATTTGAACATCTATGGTACTATACCATGTTTAAGATTTGAAAAATGTATATGACATGACAAGGTTTGAACTAAGCAAACTGAATTATTCAAGATATAATGTTGCATATGATCGCTAATGTTGACAAAAGACGCTATGTGTCTTTCTTGTATATATGTATAAAGTTTTATATTATTCTTCCAAACTACAAATCCCACAATGCCACCTTAAGGCCACGTGGGCAAGTATAAAATGTTTGTAGAAGAAAGACTCACTGACCGTGAGAAAAGCCGAGTGAGGCTGAAACGCGTTGGTGGAGTGACGATCTGAAAATAAACCTGCACGAAAAAGTCTGCTAAAGAGTGCCGCATCCTTTGTTTTGCGATATATATATATATATATATATATATATAGATCTATATCTATATATCTATATAGATAGATATATATCTATATATATATTACCTACCGGCGGTCACCAGTAGGTAGTTATAGTTAGGACCAAGTTTCCATAGGAAAAGCATTTTTTTACTTGGTTATAACTTTGGCGTCGTTTGTTCAATATGCATGAAATTTTGCCAAAAAACTATCACAGTGGGTACTATTGATTGGGAAAGTTTGGGGATGATCTGTGCACTGGGGACCAATAATTTGGGGTGGGAAATAAGGTTGCATTTGTAATGTTAATTTCCATTGGAACATTTAGCCACCTCTACAGCCTGAACCGCTGAACGGACTTACCACCAAATTTAGCAGGGAAGTAGATGTCGGTTTAAGGAAGCGTCATTTGCTTATTTGGTGTCAATCCGTTCCGTAACTTTTGAGATTTGTAAGTTTGAAATTATAGTGATATCTTTGGCCATGGGTATTTCGCAAAGGTTTCACGATTAATTGTGAATGCACGCACCAGCGGGAATGCTCTGATTGAATGTTCTCAACCTGAATAGAAAATTGTGGCTGCCAATTTATCTATCGTGAGTGGTTCCCGGGGCTAAAAATGTGTGTGAAAGCTCACATAAGAGGTTAGGGTGGAGATACTCTGACCCCATGGTTGAGAAATGGAGGTGTTAGTGACACACGTTATGTGTCCAAAATTAATTTTTTAAATCTGGCAGGGAAATGGATTCCTATGAAGCTTCTTTCGTGAGGATCAACTGGCTGTTGTGAGCATTTCACCTGGGGCAACTCTTTTTTGAAACATAATAGCGGCCAGCCCGGTCGCGAAATGCGCAACTGCTGGATTGTAGCAGGGCCACAGTCTGCTTATTTGGGCGGACAGTTGTGGCACAACCGGACTCATTTTATAATGAAAGCTGCCTCTGTGGAGTTCTCGCCATTGATTGTTTGCGGGTGAAGTGGCGATGTCAGCCCACTTGGGCTCAATTTGCACTACGGTTCCCATGAAGCACTGCATTTGCAGTTTGGATTTTCCATGTCACCAAAATAAAAGAAGGAATTTCCGTTGGTGCGTATTGACATTCTAACCACGTAATGCCTCTGATGAGGGCGGTGGCCCGAAACGCAGCTTGCGTAAGGCATGTCCGGCAGGGAAATGGATTCCTATGAAGCTTCTTTCGTGAGGATCAACCGGCTGTTGTGAGCATTTCACCTGGGGCAACTCTTTTTTGAAACATATATATATATATATCTATATATATATTACCTACCGGCGGTCGCCAGTAGGTAGTTATAGTTAGGACCAAGTTTCCATAGGAAAATAATTTTTTTACTTGGTTATAACTTTGGCGTCGTTTGTTCAATATGCATGAAATTTTGCCAAAAAAGTATCACAGTGGGTACTATTGATTGGGAAAGTTTGGGGATGATCGGTGCACTGGGGACCAATAATTTGGGGTGGGAAATAAGGTTGCATTTGTAATGTTAATTTCCATTGGAACATTTAGCCACCTCTACAGCCTGAACCGCTGAACGGACTTACCACCAAATTTAGCAGGGAGGTAGATGTTGGTTTAAGGAAGCGTCATTTGCTTATTTGGTGTCAATCCGTTCCGTAACTTTTGAGAATTGTAAGTTTGAAATTATAGTGATATCTCTGGCCATGGGTATTTCGCAAAGGTTTCGCGATTAATCGTGAATGCACGCACCAGCGGGAATGCTCTGATTGAATGTTCTCAACCTGAATAGAAAATTGTGGCTGCCAATTTATCTATCGTGAGTGGTTCCCGGGGCTAAAAATGTGTGTGAAAGCTCACATAAGAGGTTAGGGTGGAGATACTCTGACCCCATGGTTGAGAAATGGAGGTGTTAGTGACACAAGTTATGTGTCCAAAATTAATTTTTTAAATCTTAAATGATATTCTCGACCACACGCTGACCACCATCGCGGCCCCCGTGTACTATCTCGGGGACATCGCAACTATTGACGTCGTTGCGAATATTGGTGAATCATTAATGCGCATTTTTATAGAGGTATTGAGATTCTGATAAATGTTTTTATAGAGTTATTTATGTAATGAGTTATCTACTGTAATGGTTAGAATGAATTATATAGTTATAATTTTTTAATGTGGTGGTAGCTATTGAAAGCCTGCTTTTGCTTTCCGCTTTCACAACGTACCCGCGGGGATCGCGATGATTGACGTCATCGCGATCTCTGGAGTCACCACGAAAACAGAAAATAGGTTTTAGAGATCGCTTGTTCTAGAAATACACTAGAAAAACATGAGTACGAAGTTGTTAGACCTGGCATCATTGGCGCGGGTCTCCCTTCCTATTTTCGCTTCTGACCTTTTATGTTGGCTGGATTTAGATGCTCTGGGCGCTGTGCCACTGCCAATCAGTGACACAGCATGAATGCTCCCTGTGTAAAGATAACTGTATGAATTGGGATAATCATAATTGGCTCGTTTGGTTTACCTGTCAGTCCCTAGTATCAGTGCACTGTATGTGCCCAGGGCTGGTAGACCAAATACTGCTGGTGGGCCGGCAGCGCTGATTTGCGCTACCCACTGAAGCAGCTTTGAAAGTATGTCTGTGTAGCATGTTCTAATAGCGAGTTACCCTCTATTTCACTGTTTACTATTGCGAGGCCACCCGTTCTCATCGGCCAGAATGTGCAGGCTGAGTATTACATGCCTTAATCCTACCTGCCCCCAGGAACCAAATAGGAACGACGAATTTGATATGTTTATGCTCAGAACATTGAGATGCATCTTTTAGTAAGGATTATTAGCGTAGCCCGTGTTCGAAAATGCCTCTACTAGAAATGAGGTATTTTCTGGCCTGAAGCTTTCCTGTAGGCGTTTGCTAGAGGGTGTATTGGCCGTCTGGTTTTGGAGCAGCAGGGCCAGCTGGGTCAGACCTGGCTGGAGAGAGAGATCGGCATTTAGAGTATGGGGAGGGGTGACTCTTTGATCCGAGCAGGGCCGTGCCTGGCAAGGTGAATGATGGCTCCATCTCCCACTGGCTGTCTGATAGCAGACCCCCGATTCTTAAAGGGCAGGACGTCGCCTCGTAAACCAAGTGCTCCCCGACCCCACCGAACTGGTTCTGGCTGGATGCAGTGATTTGTGACTGCAGAGAACAAATACTTTTTAGGTTTAAAACGCTGCGCTGAATCCTGTTTCAAGTGTGTTCCTTCTGGATGTCAAGACGGAAACTCTGTCCGAGCGGACAGAGGAAAGGACTTTGAAACTTTCACCAAGCTTGCTGAAGAAACTACCCAAGGGCCTGAATTGAGAGCGCCTCCTGCTGAAGTCTCAGGGACATGAGACTTCACCCCGCCAGCCGCCCGAATTCCTTTGCTAGGAATTCTACTTGCAGGTGAGGCCTCCGTCGAGTAATCCGGAACCTCTAGTCCTACTGTGAGGAACGCGAACTGGTAACCCTTGTGAATTCTGTTTGTGGGCCGCCGCAGCTAAGAGAGAGCTGCCGCCGCTGAGTGCCCGCCTTAATTTGAATCTTCAGAAACTTTGCTGAAACTGTGTGGGCCGCCGCAGCTAAGAGAGAGCAGCCGCCGCTGAGTGCCCGCCTTAATTTGAATCTTCAGAACCTTCGCTGAAACTGTGTGGGCCGCCGCAGCTAAGAGAGAGCTGCCGCCGCTGGGTGCCAGCCTTAACTTGAATATTCGGAACCTTCGCTGAAACCCTGTGGGCCGCCGCAGCTAAGAGAGCTGCAGCCGCTCGATGCCCGCACTTGTGTTAGTTGTGCAACATCGTGGATTGTCCTGTGAGCCGCCGCAGCTAAGAGAGAGCTGCCGCCACTGAGTGCTCGCACCCTTGCTAACTTTGTATCATCGTGAGTTCTCCTGTAAGCCGCCGCAGCTAAGAGAGAGTTGCTGCTGCGGAGTGCTCGCACCCTTGCTAACTTTGCATCATCGTGATTTGTCCTGTGAGCCGCCGCAGCTAAGAGAGAGCTGCTGCCGCGGAGTGCTCGCACCCTTGCTAATTTTGCATCATTGGGATTTGGTCCACGGAGTTGCAAACAAACTCCGTGGAACTCCGATCCGCTACATCGCCCGCCTCCACCCCCCTATTAAGAAGTAAGTTAACATTAATTAAAAATAAACTTAAAACCACTTACCTGTGTACTGCGGCGTCCCCGGGCTGCCCTCCTCCTCTTCCTCGCCATACCGGTAATGTTTGAGAAAAATGCGTGGGCACGAGCACATGCGCAGTTTTTTCAAGCCAACCTGAAAGAAGAAGACGGATGTGAAGAGTCACAAGAAACAAAAATAGAAGACATAGCAACTGATTTAGCACCAACCTTGCCGGCCTGTCTGCTGACTTTAACAATTGCACCCAAAGACAGCTTGTCCTGCAGCTGCTGTGTCTCCAAATCCTGGGAGAACTGCCAGCATTTAACCCAAGACATACCCCACTCCTAGTTTTCCTGGATCACCGATTGTGAGAAGCCAGGAGGGCATTTAACCAAACCTT
>CAWUFW010025342.1:0-46261 GCA_963921515.1 Calotriton arnoldi
GGGATAAGTAAAGCCTGTCTGCGCCTACGGCATGCAGTATCAGCAAACAAACGTAACATGGCCTGGCTGTTGTCATGGAGCCCCCGGCGGTCATATGCTGATACCACATGTTGTGTAAGAAGACGCTGTGTAGTGCGTGTGGAATGCTAGTGTTGGGTTCGGTGTAATTGTAAGTGATGTGGGAAAGGTCCCTACGCAAGCGCGGTGATAGCTTCGGGGTGGACTCCATTAGACTAGGCAGTGCTTTGGTGATGAATGGATGCAGAACCACCCATAGCAAACAGAGGGTACACAGAAGTGCAACAATACATAACTTAATGAACATTGTGGGTCCTGGGTTGGATCCAAGGGATATGACTGTCGGCCTCTGGTGCTTGGGGCTTACTGATTTGAAAGTTCGAAACAAAGGTTCAAGATACAGTTTGTAGTTCTCAATTCGCACACTGTAGATCTCATCGAGGTGTTGATGTGGCCACTGAAAAGGTGGTGCACATGGACGTTCAATTGCCAGTCTGTTATAAAACAGTGCACTATTGCATGTGCCATCATTTTTCTTCTGGGTTCCTGTGCTTTTCTTTAGGTGTGGTTTTTCCCACATTTACTCATGCAATGTTTAGTGAGGCACGGGAAGGTGGCCCCAGTTGGGGTATCTTATTTTGAAAGTGCGTTAGGGTTCATGGGACACATTCATTTTTATGGGGAGTTGGGCCTTCCCCCTCTCCGTGGCTGGGTGGGTGTTTAGACTGGTGAAAGATTTTTACGAGGTAGTCTCATGAACATAGGATGGAATCAATTTTAGCTAGGGTCCCATGGGCGTCTCCAACCCCTTTCTCTCCAATGTATACATGGGGGTGTATTATCATTGCAGGTGGTGTCTTTTCACCTACACATTACTGGGGTGATGTGTAAGCAGGGTCCGTGTAGCAATTGAATGTTGTTGGCGATCGTAACGTGCCGAGGTCACGTGCATAACCCTCTAGTCCCGGCATTCAACGTGCAACATGACCCTCCCTAGGGGAACCAGGTGTCTTGACTACACCCTTTCTCTAGAAACTTCCTTTTGGACTAGCTTTGGGCTTCTTTTTATCAGGCTTTTGGGCGCTTCCCTAGATCTCACGTGATCTTACTATTTTATTTATCAGGGAAAAATGTAGGAGGTCGGAAAGCTGTACCGTGGTCTCCATGTGCTTCTGATATTGTGGTGTCTGAGATTGGGCTTACTGCTTTTCAGATGTGTATGTAAGGTTTTGTGTATTGGCTGATTGTTAGGCCTGCTACGAGGGTGAGTCTATTTCTGGGTCCTAATCTAGCATTGAGCTGTGATGGATCTTGCAGACTCCCTTTTTCCCCGGCAACCTCCTCTTCCTCGGACCACGTCTTTCTCAGGGTATTTGGACCTGCGGTTCCAAGCTAAGTCATTATTCTGGAGGGGCATAACCCAGAGAACAGGCGTTGGATACTTGGAAAACTTTTGAGGGAAAAGGAAGAGGTGGAGTATCGCTACATGGAGAGCCCAGTGCGAGGCCTAGAACTGCATCGAAACTCATCTAATCAAAGGTGCTGGACTGGGATAGTTGGTTATTAGAGTGCACCTCCATTCCCGAGACATGCAGCGCTTTGCAACCTGTCGGCACTTGTGCGGTGGAGGTCTATGGGGACTTCGCTATCCCGACCATATAGGAAATCTGGCTCCTGATACAGGTGGACAGCTTCGTTTTTGAACTGTAAGGGGGACTCTGTTGGCTGGAGGCTTCTGGCTTTTGGGGGCAGTGCTGTCGGAATGCAGTCTTCCGCAACAGCCATGTCCTCTGATTCAAGGATCGTTCCTCCGGCCATGGTCTATCGCACTGTTCCTTTCTATCGGTCCAGCGGGCTAGCAGGTGGAAAAATGGCCATGCGAAGATCTCGCCTTCCTCTCGGACCACTGTCTCCCTTGGGGTCAGTTTGTCTGTCCTGCATGTTTGGGAGGAGCAGCTGACGTCTTCATCGCTGCTCCATTCGTGCACATGCAAAGGTGTCATTTTTCTTCTTTTACGTCTTAGCTGAGTCTGCACCAAGCTCCCTTGGCCTTGTATTTCCTTATCAGTTCCTCTCCTACACTGACGATCTGGTGAAGTTTGGGTCCCAGCCAAACGCCTCTTCTCTAATTCTGCCTCGGACACTTCCCCGAATGGTGCTCTGTACCTATCCCTGCCCTCCTCAGGTGGAGGGAGCGCTGCTCTGCATTCATGCCGTGCTTTCATGGCGTGAGCTCTCTCTCTTCATTTCGTGCCTTTCCTCTAAATCCCACCTAGAATGCCTCCTTTGCTCTGAGTTATGCGCTGTTCTTTTTGGGTGGAACTTGCCCTCAAACTCACTTCCTGTTGTTTCTTCGGCTACCTAAGCAAACCCTGCAGCTTCCACCTCGTTGGATCCCAAAGGACTGGGACCCCTTTCCTCACCCTCGCTAGTTGTATTGTTGTCCAGAACCGCTATGAATCTCCCTATCACTTGGGTGTGTTCACCTGACCCAGTGGGAGTGCGTATTCTATGTACCGATGTGGTTCGATGGCTAAATGTGATGGACGGTGGGGTCCATCTTAGAAGAACTCTAGCACTGGACTAGGGTGGTACCAGGATTGCCCGGGCCTGCTGGCCTGTTAGAGTCTCATGCCAACAGTTCGTTGTTTGGTGGTGGATCCTTCAGCTCCCTCAACTGGCGAGTTGGTGTAACCAAACACGGGGAGAACAGGCATCGTAGAGAGCACCTCCATACCTGCTTAAGGCGGGGGAGGTGTGACACCTTGCTTATTGTCTGTGGAATAGGACCTCCTTGAATATGGTCCACAGCTCTAATATTGCCTCTCTCCTGTCCTTCTTTTGTCCTGTGCACTTCGTCCGTATGTGTGTCCTCATGTGTACAATTATGTTAGTGTTGAAGGTTCCCTCCTTTGGCCTGGGAAACGCCTGTGCCTTAGTGTGTGCGTGGCATTTGTGGCAATACTTGTTAAGTGTTCTAGGGTGGGGAACCTGATTTGCATGAGCTTAAGTGGCGGCTCCATGATAAGTTGGGTAGGTTTCAGGGGATAGGAGTACTTTGATTTTTCAGGTTTTCAGGGAATTTTAAGTTCTACTCTGAATATTCACTGAAAAAAACAGAGGTTACAGGGACATTATAGTTTGGCTCAGGTTTTACTCATACAAAACCAGTGAAATTCAACAGTTATAGTTAGCTGAGCTAACTCGCTCCCCCGGAATGCACTGCTTATGACCTCACATATTACATCACTCATGACTTGGTCAGTGACATCACTCATGACATCTCAAATAACATCACTGATCACATCAGTGATGACATCATCCAGTGGCTGTGAGTGTTTTAAAAAAAAGTTTATGGGTGTTAAATATATATACCAAGGTGTATTGTTGAATCAGTGGGTATATGAGTGCCTGATTGGATGCTTCAGTGCGTGCGTGATGACTGTATAAGTGAGTGATTACGTGTCTCATTGAATGTATGGGTAAATCACTGGTTGTGTGAATGTCTGTGTCTGTCTGTCAGTTAGTGTCTAAGTGGTTGTATGGGTGTGTGAGTGGCTATGTGAGTTTCTGTATGGGTGAGTGATTGTCTGAGTACCTCTATGGGTGTCTGAGTGTCTGTGTGGGTGGGTGAGGGCGTGTGTGACTGCCTGTATGGAAGAGTGAGTGGGTGAGTCAGTGGCTCTATGGGTTAGTGAGTGTGTGTGTGAAGGGCTGTATTGGTGAGTGAGTATGTGTATGGCTGTGTCGGTGAGTGAATGCATGTGTCAATGGTATATGGGTAAGTAATTGGGTATGTGAAAGGCAGTTTAGGTGAGAGATGGGGTATGTGAGTGACTGTATGGGTGAGTGAGTGCATATGCGAGTGGCTGTATGGGTGAGTGTATGCTTGTGTCAGTGACTGTATAGGTGAGTGAGAATGTGTTAGTATCTGTATAAGTACGTGAGTGAGTGTGTGTGTAGCTTTATGGGTGAGTAAGTGGCTATGTGATTGTATGTGTGAGTAAATGTGTGACTAACTCTTTGGGTGACTGACTCAGTGTATGAGTGGCTGTATGGGTATATGAGTGGATATTTACTAGTGAGTGGGTATGTGAGTAGCAGTATGGGTGAGTGAGTGAATGTGTGTGTTAATCTATGAATCAGTGAGTAGCTGTGTAAGTACTGGTATGGGTGTGTGAATGGGTGTGAGACTGGTAGTGTGGAAGTTGGAGTGGGTGTATGAAAGGTTATATGGGGCGTGAGCAGGTGTTTCAGAGATTCTGTGGATGATATCATCAGTGATGTAATTTGAGATGTCACCAGTGATGTTACTGACCATGTCATGAGTGATGTAATATGTGAGGTCATAAGCAGTGCATTGCGAGGGCGTAAGTTATAGTTAGCTCAAGTAACTATAACTGCTGAATTTCACTGGTTTTGTGCGAGTGAAATCTGAGCCGAACTATAACATCCCTGTAACCTTTGTTTTTTTCAGTGAATTTCTAAGGTTTTTTATTATTCCATTCCTAACTATAACGTCCCTGTAACCTTTGTTTTTTTTGGTGAATTTCTAAGGGTTTTTTAATGCTAATTCCTAACTATAACGTCCCTATATATACAATTGAAAATTTCTTTAAATACACCAAATCACAAATAGGCACTTCCCTGAACCAACATCTACCTTTCTGCCAAATTTGGTGTAATTCCGTTCAGCAGTGCGGGTTGTAGCCGTTTCTAAAGTTCCTATGGAAATTAACATGGGGAAAACGTGTTTAGGAACACCCCCTTTTTCTCGGCCCCCACTTGACAGATCACCCCGAAACTACATCCTTTCTCTAGAAACTTCCTGAAGCGACTGGTGAATTCGTTTTGAAAATTTCGCGAGGATTCATCAAGAAACGGCAAAGTTATTGGCAAATGAAAAAAATACTGTTCCTATGGAAAATATATAACCCCTGCTCACCCCATTTGCAGCAGCAGTCAGGCTTATCTCAGAGGCCATGTGTAAAGCATTTGTACGTAAACATACAGAAACACAGTGAAAACACTACAAAAAGACACCACACCAGTTTAGAAAAACAACCAATATTTATCTGAGTAAAACAAGACCAAAATGACAAAAATCCAACAAACACATGTAAATATATCACTTTTCCTATGAACTGAACTGTTTTGAACATTTTAAAACTATGAATGCATCACTTTTATCACAAAGTACCTGGGAGGCATCAAAATCAAAGATGAAAACAGGCGCAGTGGAGGTGAGGCACCGGAAGAGCAAAGGGATGCGTTGGTTCCTTACTGCCAGGGGAGGTGATGCATCGGTTCCTTACTACAGCGCATGGGATGCAATGCTTCGGTTCCTTACTGTCAGGGGAGGTGATGCATCGATTCCTTACTGTCCGGGGAGGTGATGTGTCAGTTTCCGGACATGTGGCCTCAGTTCCTTACTGCTGGGCAACATCGATGATGAACTTGGCACACAGGTGCGATGCATCGAAAATCCCGCTGGGTCGATGCGGCGGTGGCAAAACAGGTGCTGTGTTGATTTTCCAGCCGAGAGCAGGTGATGCGTTGATTTCTTCAGCTGCACATCAGGGCCTGCAGTGGAGTTGGAGCAGGTGCCACAGATTTCGGTGACACAATGCTAAGGACTCAGGCTACGGCAATCTTTTAACCACACAACAGGTGCTGCATCGATTCTTTGGTAACACCACGGCGATGTGTTGGTTTTTGAACCACAGTGTTGCTGCAGTGGGAAAAACAGGAGCTGAAGGTCGATGTGTGGATTTTTTTGATTCCTTTGCAGCAAAGCCACCTCCAAGGGCCCAGAACTGGAATCGGCACCACCTGGCGGGTCAGAACTCCCAGGAGAGGAGTTCAGGGTCGCAAGTGAAGGTTTTGATGGCCCTGAGACTTTTTAACAAGAGGGAAGCACACACAAGCTTCTGGAGAACCTTGACAAGCAGGATACAGAAAGCAAAGTCCAGTCCTTTCTCTGCCTAAGACAGAAGCAGCAAGCAGTAGGCCAGCACAACACATTAACAAGCAGAGTGACAGTTCACCTCTTCCAGCTTCTCTAGCTCTTTTTCTTGGCAGAATCTCCTCTTAGTCCAGAAGTGTTCTGAAGTTGTGGTGTCATAGCTCCAGTACTTATACCAGTTTCTGCCTTTGAAGTAGGCAAACTTCAAAGGAAAGTCTTTGTAGTGCATAGCACACTGCCTTTCCCTGACCAGGCTCCAGACACTACAGGGGGTTGGAGACAGCTTTGTGTGAGGACTGGCACAGCTCTATTCAGGTGTGAGTGACAACTCCTCCCACCACTCTAGCTCAGGAAGACCCATCAACCTGTTGATGAGCCATCAGGATATGCAGGGCACAACCCAGCTCCCTTTGTGTGACTTTCTAGAGTGAATGCACAAACAGCCCAACTGTCAGTCTAACCCAGATGTGGGCCTTTGTTAGCTGACCCTGCCTTTTGCTGCTCCCAGCAACTGGCCCCCACCGGTGCTAACCCCCACTTTGGGAGGGAGAATCGGCGGGAAAATCAAGATAGGAGGAGAAGTGTGCCCACCTTTGCCAACTTCACCCCTCAGGTGAAGGAGGCGAGACAAAGCACAACTCTCAGTCCCTGCTATCTTGAAGATGGGAGGGGGGCAGCCAACCAGAGAGAGGCTTATGCCCCCCTCCCACTGGAAGGTGGCATAATAGGAGGTTTACCCACCCCAAGGAAGGGACGCATTGGTCCTGACCTGTACCTACCTGAAACGTCTCTCCTCCTTTTCTGTTAGGGCCTTGGTTAAGTCCCTTTAGTATTTTTTAGAAAATAAAAACTCATCATAGTTAGGGGTAAGAGGGTTTAGAAATTTTTCTTAGGTCTCTTAAAAAGATCCCAACTATTGGTGAAAAAATGCCAGGTGACATAGAGAACATGGTGGAGGAGCTCTGCCACCCCCTTACATCCATCTAGAGATGAGAGAGTTAAGGGCGCTATGCAAACGTAAAAACATTGTTTAGGGGTTCCCATCCTTCCAAGAAAAAGCTCCAGGAGCTCTTGGCAGAGTATGCTAAGGACCACCCATCTGAGCAAGGTGAAAACCTCTCAGATGGAGAAGAAAGTGGAGGGGACAAAGCTACCTTACATTTTATTTTATTTTATAGAGTGCGAACTTGACCCGTTAGGGTATCAGAGCGCTTTACATGGATCAAAGAGTGTACAATGGGCATGGAAACACAAAATACAAAGGATAAAGAGGGGGCGGGGTGCAGGGTACATAGGGGATAGAGGACATGTATGTACAGATTACATTTATGATTACTCGAGATAAGGCCCCAGGATTCTTGGTGCGGTAGCTCGATACTCAGATGGGTGGCGCTGGTCGGTAGTTGGTCAGGGTCTCTGTGTTGGTAGGAGGCAACATTTAGGAGAGGAATTTACCCATAAGGAAAGTTTTGGCCTCCTTTTTGAAACGTGCAAGAGAAGGGATTCTTCTGATGGCGGGCGGGAGAGAGTTCCTAGGGAGGACAGGGTCCCTGTGCCCCTGACTCCAAGAATACTACTCACAGCACCTAGATCCCACACAGGTGGGTCAGGTACTTCTGAGACCATTGAGGACAGCCTCAATGAAGAGACCAGCCTTTTAACAAGGTTGGCCAAGAGATTAGACCTAGAGACACGAGCAGAGATGGGCCTAGCTCCCATCAATGGTGGCAGCAACTTAATAATTAGGGACAGAGAGCAATCTTATGATCCCAAAATCCCCAAAGGGATTATCCCCAAATTTGAGGAAGGTTATGACATCACCAAGTGGTTCACAGCCTTTGAGAGAGCCTGTGAAATGAGAAAAGTGAAGAAGTCGCACTGGGGGGCAGTCCTTTAGAACTGTTTACTGGTAACTGCAGGGACAGACTCCTGACCCTTACTAGGGCAAATGCTGGGTCTTATGACCTCATGAGGAACACTCTGATTGAGGGCTTTGGACTCATCATCAAAGTTCTTTATTCGATTTTACAAGTAAAATCATAAAAGACATAGGATATCATTAAATAATTTACATACAAATTGTCATAGTCAAACTCGTTCATGTTTTAAACCCCCCGTCAGAAATCTGTAGTAACGAGGTCCAAGCAGGTTGATGTAGTTCAGCATGATTTATTGTTGTAAGTTACAAGATATGTAGATCAGCCCCACCAGGAGCAGCCAGCATGCTGCTCAGCCCAATCTCAACTGTGACTTCTCCTCACAGGCTCCCAACATTCCTAAGCGCATCATCACTGCAACATTCCACTGGCTCAGTAGATGGTAAAAGGGTATAACATTTACATGGACAGGATACTAGGATACTACATATCCCCCTTTCTTATATAACAAAAGCAATTAAGATAAGAAACTTAAAAGGGAGAACTATAAATGAGGAACGAACAAGGGGAATACAGAAACAGCATAGATGATGCAAAGAAGTGAACAACAAGAAGGGAACAAAAAGATAGGTGGAAGTAGAAAAAGAGGAAGCGACAGATGAAAAAACAGATAAATATGACCCATCCTCCCTTCTATAAATAACAACAGAAAAGAGAAGGAAAACCCAGCGAAAGAAAACAACGAGGAAAAAACAAAACATGAAAGCACCAATGACTACCCCTCATACACACCTACTGGCCAGGCAGGCAAGCGAGAAAGCAAGGCATAGCACAACACAACAAAACACTGGACTACAACCAGACACACACACAGTGGAGAAAGAAGAGAAACCTCAAGCAGAAGGAAGAACAAATAAAAACGCACTACGATAAGAGAAAGACAGAGGACAAAGAAAGACTGACAACAAGGATAAAGTCCAGAATCCACAGATGACAAGAAGAAAAGACGTCACGAGGAAAACTGAACACGCGTAAGAAACAGGGAAGATGAGAGGAAAATACAATAAGATCCCTCACCCAAACCCCATTACATATTGACAAAGTAATTAAATATGAAAACATTACGTTGCAAAATTGACAATGTAATATATATAAATAACACAAATGGGACTGAAACCCATGAAACACACCCTATGAAAGGGTAAAGATGTACCCAACGTATGTGAGAATGGGAGGACTAAAACCCATGACCAACCCCTACTACGAGGAAAAGGGGTCAGAGGCTATCATGAACGGGACTAAAACCCATGAAATTGTGGCCCTTGTAAAGAGAACACCATGTAGAGGTCACATACTGTGCAGTGAAGTAATGGGACTAAAACCCATACAACACAAGTAAGAGAACATGGGACTGAAACCCATGCAGACAAGTGCAGTGCACGAATACTACACAACATGAACAAAGTGCAGCACTGGGTTGCTTACGCACAATACGTGACGCGCAGGGCGACTTACACACAAGCACACGTGATGCGCGGGGCGACTTACACACAGGACAGGGAGACATGAGGCGCAGGGCGACTTACACACAGGAAAGAAACACGTGAGGCGCAGGGCGACACACACAGGACAGAAAAATGGAGCACAAGGTGATTAAACATGATATGTCAACATGGAAGCACAGGGTGACTTACACATATTAGTTAGTGACATAAGCATACATAGTATCAAATGGGACTACTACCCATAAACTGTGAAAGCTCCAGTGAACGAAAAGTCCACAAGCGTCCCTGGTGAAAGGGAGAGTAAGAGGAGACCAAGAAAAAAAACTGTGACAACCACCCAAAAAGACTAAGACCTCCCTTACGTAAAGAAACCCTAACTGTGGCATCACTAAACAAAAGTGCTGTAAATGTGAATTTCTCCAGCTTAAACTCTAACTAATGGTAAAACTAAGTCTTTTCCTTTTGAAAGAAGACGCTCAGACCAACTGAGAGGATACATTTCCATTACCTTAACTGAAAAGGCTCAGTAAACAAGAAATACATCAAAAACAATTATTGTTGTAATTTGTAAAATTTGTAACACATGCCGGTGAGCGACACCTCACCCGAATGGAACTGCTCCGTGCGCACACTAGAATAACGCACCACACCTGTAACATGTTCATACATAACGTCACGCAAAAGTTCCACATGAGACCAATCCAAAGCGGATGAGTGCTTACAAGCACAGTCTTGTTAACAAAATAAAAGCTGGAAAAAAGAGTACCTTTACTTTTCCTGGAAAACTGCTACCAAAATGGCAGGCTACAAACTTCAGACGCAGGATACCTTACAAGGCGCAGCAGGAATTAGTCCACTAACACAGATGATGAAGCCACCGCTAAAGTAGAGATGAATGTCCAAAATCCTTCCCGCTGCCCAAAAAAACACAAACTAAGCACACAGCAAGAAAAATTTAAACGGGATGCAGAAAAGACAACGGCACGTTGGTTCCCTTGACGAGTCAAGCAGCATTGATGCTCCCAATACCTCACACCACACGTGGTTGGCGGGAAAATGAGCAAAATCCACCTTTAGTATGCGTGACAACGCGAAGCTGCATCCAACCACAAAATGGAGGCACGTAGGACACGCAGAGCCGGATGGCTTATGGTGCCGTCGTGCGCGAAACAACGCCGCTGAGCAAAGCAGGGCGAAGAAGCAGTGTGTCGTCATAGTGAAGCTCGAGGAACATATCGCGGCCAGCAGATGCAGGTAAGGTCGTGCGTGCTAATAAAGACACGCGCTCACTATTTTTAAATCACGGGAGGGCGGTTAAACAGCCAAATGTCCAGGGGCAGCCAAGGACACTAATAAAGTCAAAATAGACTTACCCCTAAAAGTCCGCACCTGCATTTTGAAAGCGGTCTGTAAACTTTGAGATAAGGTGGCTGGCCGGGAGGGTGATCCTTCACCAAACGGCCGCCACAACAGATTTGTTTCATTTGAAAATACAAAATGTCCACAGCTGACCCTGTGCTTGAGAATTTCATGCATCCATTTTTGTGCAGGACCCAGTGTATAGGGATTTCCGCTCAGCTTGTAGACACCAAACCTTTTAAAACTTGAAGAAACATGCAGCAAACGAAACATCTTTTGTAAAGCTCTCCAGGTGCAGGTTGCCAGGAGTACGCAAATAACGTGTGCAGGCACCTCTCTTCTTGCGCACACATTGGGAGGGTGACAGGCTTGATGCAGACCAAAGGTCCATGAGAATCTCAATGTTCAGCGTCCATATAATATGAGTTTACCTGTCAGCACGCTTGGACTGGGGCTGTCCGATGTAATGGACACTGGTGGGGCTGTGAGGCGTGCTTTTCCAGTTTCTTCTTTCCATAGTTTCTTGTTGCTTCTTTTCAACATCTTGACTTCTTTGACATTAACTTCTTTTGTTGAGCACGTAGAACGAGGGTAAGTGTCCAGATCGTCGCCAAAAAATTGTAGTAACGAGGTCCAAGCAGGTTGATGTAGTTCAGGATGATTTATTGTTGTAAGTTACAAGATATGTAGATCAGCCCCACCAGGAGCAGCCAGCATGCTGCTCAGCCCAATCTCAACTGTGACTTCTCCTCACAGGCTCCCAACATTCCTAAGCGCATCATCACTGCAACATTCCACTGGCTCAGTAGATGGTAAAATGGCATAACATTTACATGGACAGGATACTAGGATACTACAAAAATGTGCAAGAAAAAAGCAAACAGAGGAGAGTTTAAAAGCTGTAAAAACAATAGAGCAGGCCTGACTTGGCTAAAATTCATTGGCTTTAAAATCGGAAACAGAAACTTGTAACACAGGTTATTGTATTTTGGACAAAACATAGTGACATGCAAAGTATTGTTAATCGTTGTATTGTCACAATCACTGCGTGGCAGGTCCAAGTACGAAAAACAACCGTGATTAGAGGGGAGAAGGTGGGGAAATAAATTCAACCTGAAATGGGTCAACAGGCGACGTTGATGGCGTGTCATGTTCCAGGTTAAATATGGTTCTATAATGCTAACAGTTTGCACTAAAATTGCATGCCGCATAGAGTGTTTTGTTAGTGCAAGGTCCTCACGCTCTGATGCCAGCTTGTCCCTAAGCGGTGTTACAGCCTTTTTACCCACAGAACAAGTTAAACAGAGGATTGTCTTACAGATCGGACCACCCTAGGGCCCGCAGGTTCCCTGCCACATACGCCAGCCACGGAATCAGGGAGGATTTTTCCAATTTTTAACAGTCCTGCAGAATTAATCTGCTAAAACTAAGTTCCTCCTTTAACCAAATTAAGTCCAAAGCTTTAGAGGGCTGGTCGATGAGAATGTCTAAGCCTAACTCCTCATGGACAATTTCAGAGGGTATACTTTGGGGGACCCCAAAAGACATCTTAAGAATTTGTTTTCAGCTACTTGAAGAGGGGCAACCCGTCCGTAACCCCATAATCCACTACTGTAGCTCACTAAAGGGATGCCCTTGGCCCTGTAAATTTCCAGGACCGATTGACTGAGTGCGTCTGAGCCGGCGGGAGAAATCTTTAATGCTGAATGTCACTCTGTTAAAAGACAAAACATTCTGGGATATGAGTGAGTGCCACTTTAACTCAGAGTCTAGTAAAACCCCCAAATACTTTTTTTTTTAATTACTCTTTTTATTGATGACAAGTTTACACAGAGCAAACACTTTACAAACATAAGCGACCAAGGGTGCATAGTTTTTGTTAACTTTTCCCATAGACCACAGATCATAGCCGTTCCATGACAGTGATATATTCAGCCAACTTTCACTTAGTCTACCCCGGATCTTGCCCCTTTCTCTGCTGCGGGGGCTCACATATACCTCCCCTGAAATTGTTCCATTTTTCCCAAATCTGTGACCATTTGTTGGGACACCCTCTAGATTTATACACTGTCCTCTCTGTCAAAATGCAACAATCCATGTCTCTTTCCCATGCTGCTAATGACGGTGGCTCCTGTGCCCTCCACAGTCTTGCAACGTTCCGTTTCACAATTATCATTCCAAGTGTCACCCATATTCTCTCTTTGGTGTTTAGATCAGTAGGACCCCATATATTCAGGAGGCACATCTTTATACTGTAGTCAATCTTACAACCCATCACTTCCGCCATACATTTTGTCACCTCGGACCAATACATCTGAATATATGTACATTCCCAGAGTATATGCACGAAGGTGCCCTCTTGCCCACATCTTCTCATGCATCCTGTTTCGGTTCTATAGCCCATCTTTACCATTGCAGGGCCCGCAAGATAAATTCTGTGGAGCACTTTCAGTTGTACCAGTCTCAGCCTAGAAGAGATAGCTACCTCTTTGGGGGAAGCTAGTGCCTCAAGCCATTCCTCATCCTCCAGCCCGCCACGTCATGCTCCCACCTAGTTCGGACCCGGAGGAGGGGGTCAGACATGTTATTAATTAGTTTCTTATAAGTCAAGGAAATGGATTTCTCTGGCATGTACTCGTCTAAAATTCTGTCTTCTAACGGGGAGGATTCTGGTGGCGTCTCCCCCTTTGCTATCACCGCTTGCAGTGCGTGCTTGATCTGTATGTATCTGAAATATTCTGTGTTAGCGAGTTCGTACTCCGTTTGTAGCTGGGTGAAAGTGACTACCCCTCCCGCCTTCCACAGATCTCCAACCCTAGAAATGCCGATCAAGTCCCATCGGTCAAAGCCCTTAGTGTGTCTGATATTGCCAAGAACTTCCGTGTCCCATAGTGGGGTAGCCCGTGTGACTTTACCCTCCTAATCAAGGCTCTTCGTAGCCACCCGCCACACCTGGACAGCATGCATTGTGGGGCCCGATAGGCTCAGTTTAGTGGGGTTGGTATACAGCACCCTCGTGAAATCTCCCTCTGGGAGCAACCACCTATCCATTTGATATCCAGGGTCCCCCTGGGGCCTATATATGCACTGATTAATTGCAGTAAGTTGCGCAGCCCAATAGTATCTTTTGATATCAGGGAGTGCAATTTCCCCATCATACCACCCTCGTGTGAGCTTCTGAATGGATATCCTGGGTGGCTTCCCCCCCCCATAAAAGTTCTCTTTGGGCGCCTTCTATAGATTTAAAATAGTCTGCCCCTACCGGGTGAGGCGCGTTTGGCAGTACATATAAAAAGCATGGTAGGGACATCATTTTGAATAATGCCGCATGCCCCAACAGGGACAGCGGGAGAGATTTCAAATGTCTGACATCAGATCCAAGTCTTTGTAGCGGGGGCAAGAGATTTCATTCATAGAAATGGGTAGGATCTTTAGAGACATAGATCCCCAGGTATTTGAATCCTACTTCGGCTTCACTAATAATGATATCCCTTGGTAGTGTAGGCAGCTTACCACACAAAACATAGATGACCGATTTGGACCAATTTATACTATAGCCAGAGTATTTCCCAATTGCAATAAAGATATGCATTGCTCTATTCAGGGAGGCACCGGGCGACGCCAAATACAACAGTATATGGTCAGCATATAACGAAATACGATCATCCCAGCCCTCGGCCCACTTAAGTCCTCTTTTCTTATCCACATTGCCAACGGCTCCAACATCAGGGCAAAGAGCAACGGGGAAAGAGGGCAGCCCTGTCTGGTTCCCCTCCCAAGTGCAAACATTGGGGACTTTCGGTTGTTGACCACTACTTGGGCCAGTGGGTTTTTGTACAGGAACTGCACCCAGCTCAAAAAGCCTGGGCCAAATCCTAATTTCTTTAACACTGAGAACATATAGGACCATTCATTCGTATCAAACGTCATGGCGGCATCAAGGGATACCACCTCCGCGTCTTCCCGTATTGTGTTTACGCGAGCCAGCACTCCATGGAGCCGTCGTAAATTAAGAGATGTATTGCTGGCCGGCATAAAGCCGGACTGGTCCGGATGCACCAATTTGGTTATAACTTGTAGTAAGCGGGTGGCCAGTATTTTCGCTAGGATTTTGGCTTCTGCATTAAGCAGTGATATCGGCCTATATGAGGAGCATTCGTTCTTGGGTTTCCCACTTTTTTGGATAACCACTATGGTTGCTAACCTCTGATCTATTGGGAGTGATCCTATCTCTAGGCTCTCCTGAAACATTGCTGTCAGATAGGGCGCAAGCTTGCTAGGGGCGAGTTTGTACAATTCGATAGGCAAGCCATTAGGGCCCATCGCCTTGCCCGCCCGCAAATCTTGTATAGCTTTTTCTACCTCTGTAGTTACTAGATCCTGCAAACCCCCATATACTTGAAGTTTTCTACCTGACTGATGTGTTGGCCTTCAACTACATGTTTCATTGTTTTAGTATTAGGGGGGCCAAATTTCATAATGTGGGACTTTGAGAAATTCATCGACAAGTCAAGGCTGCTCATAAAGTTAATAAAAAGAATAAGAAGTTTTTGTAGGCTTTTAGCTGTACAGGCAATTAAAACAGTGTCATCCTGTTAGAAATGGGATCTCTAGTTGGCAAGAGCTTGCACCTTTGTCCAAGTAGGGACCCTTCTTCCTAGTCAGGGTAAGGGAGTTACACTCCTAAAATAACCCTTGCTCACCCCATTGGTAGCTTGGCACGAGCAGTCAGGCTTATTCTAGAGGCAGTGTGTAAAGCATTTGCACATAACCAACAGTAATACAGTGTAAGCACTACAAACTGACACCACACCAGTTTAGAAAAATATCCAATATTTTTATATACTTTAAAACAAGACCAAATACGATAAAAATCCACAGTACAGTACTTTAAAAATCTTCTGTTATCAAAATGTCCTTAAAAACAGTTCCTTGATGTCGATAGCTCCGTCCGGGGCTATCACGGCGTCGTGAACCAACAAATCCAAACAGTTCTGGCTGACCGCGGCGTCGCGGGTCAGCTACGGTGTCGGGAAGACCCGCAAACAGTACCTTTCAGAAATGCAGGGCGTCAATGACCTCGCGGTGAGCTTCCGAAAACACGGCATCCGCAGGCGTCGGTTCCGGAGGTCGGTGCAGGCATCGTCGGGCCCCTTGAAGTCACACGCATTGCAGATCGATCTCCTCTCTGTTGAAGTCAGGAGCGCTGGCATCGGCCGGCGTCGGGTGCTGCGGTGCGAAGTGCAGCGGTGCGGCGTGCGGTGCCCTCAGGTCGCGGTGCGAGCAGCGGCTCGGTGGCAGCGTCGGATGGCGTCGTCGGTGAGACCAGGGTCGCGGTGTGAGATGAAGGCGGTGCTCGTCACGGTGCTGGCAGGTCACGGTGCAGCAGCAGCGGCGTCGTAGCTGCCACGCTGTCGTCGGCTGACGAACTTGGAGTCAATGGCACCGGCGTCGGTGGGCCAAGGCTGCGGTGCGGGAATAGGGCGGTGCGTCGTGTAACTTACGAGTGGTGCCCCCGAACCACGGTGCAAGCAGCGGCGTCGAGTCCGGCGTGGAGCGGCGTCGTCGGGGATACCACGGCGTCGTCGTGAAGCGAGGCAGTGCGAAGTGCAGTGCCCACAGGTCGCGGTGTGAGCAGCGGCTCGGTGGTGGCGTCAGCAGGCGTCGTCGGTGAGACCAGGGTCGCGGTGCGGCGTTGCGGCAGTGCCCTCTGCGGTGCCTTCAGGACACGGAGTCGGCAGCGGCGTCGTAGACGGCGTCAGGCTTGAAGTCTTTGTTGTTCCTGAGACTTCTTGAACAGGGGGCAAGCTCTACCTCAAGCCCTTGGAGACACTCACAAAGTAGATTGCAGAAAGTTCAGTTCCAGTCCTTTCACTGCCCAAGACAGAAGCAGCCACTGCAGGCCAAGACAGCAAAGCACACAGCAAAGTGGTAGTTCCTCCTCACAGCTTCTCCAGCTCTTCTTCTTGGCAGTCTTCTTGATCCCAAAGAGTTCCCTTGAAGTCTTTTCTATCCCTGAGACTTCCAACAGGAGGCAAGCTCTACTTCAAGCCCTTGGAGAAAACTCTAACAGCAGGATGATGAAAGCACAGTCCAGTCCTTTCCCTACCCAAGACAGAAGCAACCACTGCAGGCCAACCCCACAACACGCAGCATAGGGGCAGTACTCCTCCTCCAGCTTTCCCGGTCCTTCTTCCTGGCAGGTTCCTTAGTTCAGAAGTAATCTAAAGTTCTGGGGTTTGGGTCCCCCTTTTTATCCTCAATTTCTCTTTGTTCTCTGAAGGCAGAGAGGCCTTTGCCTAGTCCAAACCAGTTCTGGTCAGTCCTGGAGCACTTTGTTGACAAGACTCCTTCTTTCCTTTCACAGTGCAGGCCAGGGACATCAGACACACCACAGGAGGTGGAGCCAGCATTGTGGAGGGAAGGCCCAGCCCTATTCAGGTCCCAGGTGCAACTCCCTCCCACCCATCTACATGTAGATCTTGATATTCAGCCCTGTGCTGACTCACCCTGTCTCCTGGCATCCCTCAGCCCCTGTCACTCACACTCCAGACAAGGAATACACAACCTAGCAGAGGCAGGCTTGGATGGTTAGACAAGAAAATACCCACTTTCTAAAAGTGGTATTTTCAATCACAGAATGTTAAAACCAACTTTACTAAAAGATGCATTTTATCATTCTGAGTCCAGGCATACTAAACTCGAATTTCTACCATGTTCCCTGGGTCAGTTAGGATTATAAGCTGTAATAATCAAAACTGCCCATTCTAGCCTATGGGGAACAGGTAGTCTTGCAATAGTGAAAAACGAAATAGGCTGTAATTCACTACCAGGACATGCCACACACACCAGGGCATGTCCTACACTTTCACATACAATGCACCCTGCCCACAGGGGTACCTTGGGCCTACCTTAGGGGTGACTAACATGTAGAAAAGGGAAGGTTTAGGGACTTGCAAGTGTGTGCACTTGCCAAGTCGACATGGCAACCCCAGGCTGCGCACAGGCTCTGCAATGGCAGGCCAGAGTTACACTTTACGGGCTGTTTGAGTGGGTGGCACAATCCAGTGCTGCAGCCCACCAACAGCATTTGATTTATAGGCCCTGGCAGTCGCAGTGCACTTTACTAGGGACTGACACATAAATCAAATAGGCCAATCATGGAAACACCAATCCATAACACAATTTACACAGAGAGCATATGCACTTTAGCACTGATTAGCAGTGGAAAAGTGCCCAGAGTCCTAAAACCAACACACACAGGGTCAAAAACAGGAGGCCAAAAAGCAAAAAGTCTGGGGGTAAACCCGCTGAAAAAGCCAAGTCTAACACATCCGCATAGAGCAAGGCGGGTATAAGACGACCTCCTGCTTTAGGAACTTCAACATCTGGTACTGTCAAGGCTTGCTCTATGTGATTGATATCAAAAATAAATAAGAAAGGGGCTAAAATACAACCTTGTCGCACCCTGCGTCGCAATTTAAAGTGCTCAGTACACTCCCCATTGGGTACACTCCCCATTGGGGCCAAACCTGACACTGGCTGAAAGGTCTGTGTGCAAATCACGCAGAAATCTTATTAAAACTGGGTCTACATCCATCTGTTCCATCAGGGACCAGAGCTTGGAGTGGTTGACTCTGTTAAAGGCAGAGCTAAGGTCCATGAAGGCCAGATGGACTGCCCCCTTTTTAACCTTAGTGTATTTACATTATAATAAGTAAAGGTTAAAAGTTTGCTCTATAGTCCTTCCAGGACGAAACCCATATTGTAAGTTAGTTAAAAAGCCTCGGTCCGCTTTGGACTCCCAACTGAGGTATATAGGATTAGATTCAGGGGGGCTCATAAAACCCAGAGCCAGTCCTGGGTTGACTTCGTAGACTACTCAGTTAAGACACTGGATGGATGGTTAACTGGAAATAATGTGCATGATTTTGATGGGCTTTATAATCTTTTTATGAAGGAAAACATTTTAAGTAATTGCACTAATGAAAAGTTGCATCAACATCTGGTAGACCTAGGTCTAATTTCTCCCCAAGAATTGGGAAAGAAGGCAGACCACTGGGTCAAGACTAGGGTAAAAAAAACACTGGGGGTTACCAAAAGTAAGGAGTTACCAAACCTCCCAAGGGGAAAGGGGGTGAGAACCCCAAAGATAAAAACCAAGAGTCTTCTAAAGGGCCCCAAAAACCTGTTCAGGGGGGTGGGTCACAGAACTATTCCCAGACCACTGGTAGGTACAAAGGGAAAAACTTTGATCCCCAAAAGGCCTGGTGTTACAACTGTAAGAAGTTGGGACACCTGACTGGAGATGCTACTTGCGCTAACAAGAAGCTCCCTAGTCCTCTTCCAGTTAGTACTGATGTAGCCAATCTCCAGATGGGATCAACAGTGTGTCCAGAGCAAATCAGGGTTCACACTGAAGCTGTTTAAGTCACAGACGGGGAAGTTGAGTTTGCCACTTTATTTGTGTGGCCTCCCAACTTAAAAAAGTATTTGCAGTATTCCTGGATCAATGGGACTAGAATGGAAGCACCGAGGGATACAGGTGCCAGTGTCACCATGGTGAGAGATACACTGGTTTCCCCAGAGCAATACCTGATTGGAAAAACTAATCCAGTCACCAATGCTGACAGTGATACTACAGACCACGCCATAGCTATGGTAACATTAGACTGTTGGGGTTACTGGCCTGAAACAGGTAGTGGTCTCTCCAAGACTTCCAAATGCCAGTCTGCTTGGGAATGACCTGGAGACCTCAGCATGGACTGAGGTAGAATTGAAAACCCATGCAGCAATGCTGGATATCACTGAGATTGTGTGTGCCAAGACTAGAGCACAGAGCCGAGCACAGGGTGAAAAAGAAGTGTTGGAGCCTGGAAGAATGGCCCAACTTTCCAAGAGTTAAGGCAAGAAGACTGGGGAACCAGCTTCTGGACAGCTAAAAATTCAGGACCCCTCTCCTCAGTGAGAGGACTTGTCAGCCCCAGAGGGAACTGAGCCCATAGAACTTGACCCTTACCAGGTTGAGCTCCTAGGCCCAGGGGGACCCTCTAAGGAACAGCTGTGCCTGGGACAGCAGTCCTGTCCATCTCTTGAAGGCCTGAAACAGCAAGCTGCTGCACAGGAAAAGGGAGATGTTAGCGGAACCCACAGGTCCTATTGGGAGGAGGGACTCCTGTAAACTGAGGCCAGAGACCCCAACTCTAGTGCCGCTAGGAGAGTGGTAGTGCCTCAGATGTACAGAGAGTTCTTACTCACATTGGCCCATGACATCCCCCTAGCTGGGCATCTTGGCCAGACCAAAACTTGGGACTGGCTTGTCAGCCATTTCTACTGGCCCCAGATGTCCCAGAAAGTAAAGGAGTTTGTCAGCTCCTGTGTCACCTGACAAGCCAGTGGAAAAACAGGTGGACACCCAAAGGCCCCCTTAATTTCACTACCAGTGGTTGGGGTTCCCTTTGAAAGGGTAGGTGTGGACATAGTGGGTCTACTTGAACCTCCCACAGCCTCAGGAAATATGTTTATACTCGTGGTAGTGGATCATGCCACCAGGTATCCTGAAGCAATTTCCCTTGGGACTACTACAGCTCCTGCAGTAGTCAAGGCCCTCATTGGTGTCTTAACCAGGGTAGGGTTTCCTAAGGAGGTGGTGTCAGACAGAGGCTCCAACTTCAGGTCTGCATACCTGAAACACGTGGAATGAGTGTGGAGTGCAGTACAAGTTTACTACACCCTACCATCCACAAACCAAATGGTCTTGTTGAAAGGTTCAACAAGACATTGAAAGGCATGATTATGGGACTTCCTGAAAAACTCAAAAGGAGATGGCATGTCCTTTTGCCATGCTTGCTTTTCGCCTACAGAGAGTTGCTTCAGAAGGGAGGAGCGTGTTTCCACTGTTTGGCCATTCTGTTAGGGGACCACTCTGTCGTGTTAAAGAAAGTTAGAAGCAGCCTCTCCAAAAACCAAAACAAGATATTGTGGACTATGTACCGGCCTAAGGTCCAGAATGGCAGAGTACATGGAAAAAGCTTCCAAATATCTTGAGGCCAGCCAGGAGCTCCAGAAGCATGGTATGACCAAAAAGCTGCACTGGTGGAATTACAACCAGGGCAAAAGGTATGGGTTTTAGAGCCTGTGGCACCAGGGGCCCTCCAGAACAAATGGAGTGGACCTTACTCCATCTTAGAAAAGAAAAGTGAGGTCACCTACTTTGTAGACCTGGGCACAAGCAGGACACCCAAAAGGGTCATACATGTGAACCGCCTGAATCTTTTCCATGACAGGGCTGACATAACCATGCTGATGGTTAGTGATGAGGATCAGGAGACAGAGAGTGACCCTCTCCTTGACCTCCTCTCTTGCAGCCCCCAAAGATGGGTCTGTGGATGGAGTTGTCTACCCAGACACCCTCACTGCCCAACAGCAGGCTGACTGTAGGCAAGTCTTACAACAGTATGCTGGGCTCTTCTCCTTAACCCCTGGTCAGACATACTTGTGTACCCATGATGTGGACACTGGAGACAGTGTACCTGTCAAAAACAAAATCTATCGGCAATCTGACCAAGTTAAGGAGAGCATACGGGGCTGAAGTCAGCAAGATGCTGAACCTAGGGGTTATTGAACCCTCAGAGAGTCCCTGGGCCAGCCCGGTAGTCTTAGTCCCCAAACCCCACCCCAGGGTGGAAAGAGAGAGATGAGGTTTTGTGTGGACTACAGAGGTCTCAACTCTGTCACTCAGACAGATGCTCACCCCATACCCAGTGCTGATGAGCTGATAGATGAATTGGGTGCACAGTACCCTTGACTTAACTGCAGGGTACTAGAAAATTGGCATGGCCCCAGGAGCCAAAGAATAAAAAGCATTCTCAACATCTGATTGGCATTATCAGTTTACTGTTATGCCCTTTGGTTTAAAGAATGCCCCTGCCACTTTTCAAAGGTTGCTGAATCAAGTCCTTGCTGGGCTGGAGACCTTTAGTGCAGCATATCTTGATGATATTGCTGTCTTTAGCTCCACTTGGCATGATTACCTGGTCCACCTGGGGAAGGTTTTACAGGCCCTGAAAACTGCAGGCCTAACTATCAAGGCATCTAAATGCCAGATAGGGCAAGGCACAGTTGTTTACTTGGGCCACCTTGTTGGTGGAGGCCAAGTGCAACCCTTACAACCCAAGATACAGGCTATTCTGGACTGGGAGGCTTCAACAACCCAGACCGAAGTCAGTGCATTCCTTGGCTTGACTGGGTATTATAGGAGGTTTGTGAAGGGGTATGGATCCATTTTGACACCCCTCACAGAACTCACCTCCAAGAAAATGCCCCAGAAAGTAAATTAGACAGCTGTCAAAAGGCTTTTGACACCCTGAAAGAGGCAATGTGCTCAGCACCCATTCTCAAAGCTCCAGACTACACCAAACAGTTCCTTGTGCAGACTGATGCCTCTGAGCTAGGGATAGGAGCGGTCCTATCCCAGACCAATGATGATGGCCAAGATCAGCCTGTTGCTTTTATAAGCAGGAGGTTACTCCCCAGGGAGCAGCGTTGGAGTGCCATTGAGAGGGAGGCCTTTGCTGTGGTTTGGTCCATGAAGAAGTTGAGACCATACCTGTTTGGTACTCACTTCACAGTTCAAACTGACCACAGACCTCTCAAACGGCTAATGCAAGTGAAAGGTGAGAATCCCAAACTTTTGAGGTGGTCCATCTAACTATAGGGAATGGATTTTACAGTGGAACACAGAGCTGGGACTGCTCATGCCAATGCAGATGGACTTTCCAGGTTCTTCCACTTAGACAGTAAGGAAAATCTATAGAAAGGTTAGTCTCATCCTTTTTCTTTTGGGGGGGGTTTGTGTAGGAAAGTGACCCTTTTTGCATGGTTGCCCCCCACTTTTTGCCTGACGTTTGATGCTTCTTAACTAAGTGTACCCTGGGCTCCTGCTAATCAGGTACCCAGGGCCAGTTATCTTTCCCCCAAACTGTACCTTTGCTCCCACATTGGCACTCCTCTGGCCTAAGTAAAAGGTGCCAGGGACACCAAGGGCCTTGTAGCCAAAGAAAGTCCCTGAGGGTGGAAGCATATATTTTGACACCCTCAGAGACTCCTCCCCTGACCCATACACACTGCCAGTGCAGTCTGTGTGCCAGGGGGAGAACCTAAAACTACAAGTCGACATGGCACACATCCCTGTGTGCCATGCCTACCAAAACACTGCCTGTGGCATAGGTCAGTCACCTCTCTAGCAGGCCTTGCAGCCCTAAGGTAGGGTGCACTATACCACAGGTGAGGGCACAGTGGCATGAGCCCTGGGCCCCTACAGTACCAGTGCCATTCACAGGTATTGTAAGTGCAGTAAAGCTATTTTTAAACCATGGGCTGGGAGTTTGGCACCCCGAACTCCACAGCTCAATGAAGGCTTTACTGAAGACTGAGAAGTATGGTATCAAACTTCTCAGCCTATTAAACCCACACTGATGCCAGTGTTGGATTTAATGCCAAATGCACTCAGAGGGCATCTTAGAGATGCCCCCTGAAAAATGACCTAACTCTAGGGTCCTGGCTGAGTGGTTGCTCACCAGCTGCCACCCCCAGACATGTTTCTGGACCCCTGGGTCAAGAGCCTCCCGCTCTTGGGGTCCTGAAACAAAGCACATCCTGGGCAGAGATGCCAAGCCTCCTCCAACAGGATGGGCAGGGTCCACGAAGGGGAAGCTTCAAAAGCTTGCTACCTAAGGGGAAGCTTCAAAGGCTTGCTGCCTTTGTTAGCTGACCCTGCCTTTTGCTGCTCTCAGCAACTGGCCCCCATCGGTTTTAACCCCAACTTTGGGAGGGAGAATCGGCAGGAAAAGCAAGATAGGAGGAGAGGTGTGCCCACCTTTGCCAACTCCACCCCTTAGGTGAAGGAGGCGAGGCAAAGCACAACTCTCAGTCCTTGCCATCTTGAAGATGGTGAGACCCAGCCAACCAGAGAGAGCCTTATGCCTCCCTCCCACTGGAGGGTGACATAATAGGGGGAGTACCCACCCCAAGGAAGGGACCCATTGGTCCTGACCTGTACCTACCTAAAAAGGCCCCTAAATTTAGTATTTAGAGGCGACCCAAACCTTGCCTCCTCAGACAAGCAAGAAGAAGAAGGACCGAAGAGCCGTGCTGAAGGAAGAAGAGGAGTACACCAACTGCCTTGGCCCCAGCCTTACTGGCCTGTCCCGACCACGACCTGTTCCAGCAAAATTCTAGCATTTCCAGCAGCCCCCCAGAACCTAAAGGACATGCCCTGCCTTCCCTACAAAGACTCTGGGGCCGATTCCGATCTGGGTCGGAAAACTCTCCGACCGAGCCGGATCCGGAGAGATTTCCGACCGAGCTGGACTCCTGCAGTCCGACCGAGCGAGTACGATGCGGCCGCATGCTGCCGGACTCGATTCGGTCAGACTCCCATTGAAGTCAATGGGAGCCGGTCGTACGACGCGTACATGGGCTCCCAGTGACTCAATGGGTACGTCGCAAACAAGTGCGCCCCCTACAGTGTGTACGCGTCGGTGCAACTCGCACCGTACATGCATGTTTAGGGGGGACCCTTGGGTCCCCCCTGTGTTTGACTCGTACAGCTACGGGTGCAGGGGGGCCGGCACGGACACCCCAAGTCCGGCTCCGGGAGCTTTTTCGAGCCGGACGCTCCGACTCGATCCGGCTGTCCGACGCGTCCATCGTACTCGCTCGGTCAGATAACGTCTCCATTGCGTGGTGCGATTCGTTTCCGTACGAGTCGGTCGGAGCGGTTCGGATCCGGAAACGGTTCGGTCGGAACACACGCGTACATTGGCATCGTACTCGCTCGGTCGGACAGCTGTACGAGTTGGTCGGAAAAAACGTGTACGGCTCGTACTTTTTCTGGCCGGATCCCGTTCGGAGAGCTTCCGACCGAGATCGGAATCGGCCGCTCTGTCTCCCGCGAGCACCAGACTTGCTCAAGAACCAGACTCTGGCTCTGGCCAAATCCGCAAGTCTGCATCACTCTGCACCCGATGCCCATGGCCCGAGAGGACCCCCAGCAAACCTGACCTGGGTCTGGTGATCCCTGACTTACCTCAAGTCTCCCAACGACGCCTGCAGCCTCTATCTGGAGGAGCTGCAGTCTTTAATCTGACCGGAGATCTCCCATTGAAAACGACAGGGCACCCGACGCCAAATCAGCACCCTGCACCCAGCCACTCCTGTGCCACTGTGGGTGCACCTTGTGTGCTAACTCAGATCACCCTTTGCCCTGAGCTTCACCCTAGGAGCTTGGCTCCCACAACTCAGTGGCTCACTCGTGAGCAGCCACCAACTGACAGCCCACGAGCCCCATAGGTTAACATTGGGCCTCACCACTCTGCACCTGGCTGCCCTAGTGCCGCTGAGGGTGCTCTTTGAGTGCATCCTTGACCCTAGGGGAACCCTTGTACTAAACACGAAACTCAACCCTCAAGACCGATTGCTTACCTGCAAACCGATAACCACATTTTCTTCCATAGGATTGCATTGGCTGTTTTTCCTCTGAAAAAGCTTTTTGTTAAGTTGTGTTTGTATGGAAACCTAAGCAACTGTGTTTTAATGTCAAAGTGCTTTACTTACCTTTATCTAGGAAATGTCCCAGTTTGATATCTAGGCATACCATACTGAGTAGAAAAAGTAATCTAAAAAGTAATCTCAAGAGTAATCTAAAAAGTAATCACAAAGTAATTATAAATATCAACTGTCTTTGAATGTTTTACAAACCTGTAACAAAGTCAATTTCATCCAGCTTGCATATCCTTATCAACCTGTTTTGAAAAGTACAATTCTACTTACCTATAACAAGTCCTGCTTGGTTTTAAAAATAAAATACAACTAAATAATTTTTTTATATACAAACAATTGGTCTGAGTTCAGTCTTTGAGTGTGTGACATCATTTCTTGCCTGAGTGTGTACAATAAATGCTTAACACTACCCTCTGATAAAGCCTTACTGCTCACCTACACTACCACAAATAGAGAGTAACGTCTTATCTACTTTTACCTCTGTAAGCCTTTGGGGATCCACTGGACTCTGTATATATTATACCAAAGTAAGGTATAGTGTGCACAGAGCCAGCTTCCTACACTGCAGACCTAGTATGCGAACGGGGCACGATGACCGACCCCCTTGGGGGCAGTGCTCAGCTTTGGCTTGCAGTGGCTTGTGTCCCTTTGGGGTCTGGGTGTCGACCGCACTCACATGTCTTGGTTTGGACTTGATCCAAGGTCGGGTGTCGACTTAGGTAGACGGAGTATCTTTGAGTGTCTCTTAACCTCGACTTCTTCCTCGTCTGGCTCCAAAGAGTCATAGCCAATGACCTCTGGGCTGGGCGGATTGGCTGATACACTGGAAGGCTCATCGTATTCCTCCTTTTCAGCATGGAGAGGGTCCGCTTCACGAAAGATGTCGGGCATCTCGGATGACAAAAGATAAATTTTCTTGTGGGCCTAGAGCCTATCTCTACGCTTCTGAAGAGTTTTCTTGCTCCTAACGGCTGAGCAATAGTCACAGAGTGTGTCATCATGCTCTGGGGAGAGGCACAGGTTACAGATGCCATGGAGGTTGGCCCAAGGGTACTGTGAGTGGTACTGAGGGTATCTCTTGAAAGGCATCTGTTCCATCACCCTCTACCTCTCTTTATTCTCCGGATTTGTTAAGGAAGGTGCAGGGCCCTGAGGGTGGGGTGCCCTGAGGACCGGGAGGCTCAGTCTTCAGTGGCGGGGATCAAAAGAGAAGAAGGAACTTGGCGACAAGAATGGTAGCAACAGGTGCCGGGACCATGATGTCCAGTGTAATTGTGTCGAAACCGGTAGCAACATAAACACATCCAAACCCAATGGCAGATAAAAACAATTGAACATTCAAGTCGGTGCCCATGCACGTTCACAAATAGAGGAGGAGTCACCCATGCATCATGACTCAAAAGACTTCTTTGAAGAGAAACAAGTTGCAACAGTCTGAGTCCAACACAAGAGGGCAAGAGTATGCAGAGCATGTGTATCTACAGCCACACATTCTATGAATCCGTGTTTCCTGTTTTAAGATGAGACTTATGCTTGGGCACAGCATTAGTCTAAACTGTAATTGTGTGAAAGGTTTTGTTGTTTTAGTCTCATAGGAAAAGAACTGGGTCAACGTTTCACAAACTTCTAGTTTCAGAACCACTGGAGTGCTACAGCAATTAGGACTGGATAACTTATTCAATTTATTATAAGCGTTTTAGCTCTATCATTGGCCATAGTGATTCTGTTGCCATAAAATGCAGCTTTTGTTTTTCTATTTGTTTTTGTATTTTCTTAAGGCCTCAAGATAATTAGATTTGGTTCCAGGCGTAAAGCTAGTCTTATAAGTCCAATTTTGTTGGCATCCCATTAGATTAACTGAAAAGGCTTACCGGTAAAGAAGCCCCTCTACTGCATCTTTAGGATACCTAACCAAAGTTTGAATTTCCATCTAACTGGATTAATTCAAATGTAATGCTTCTGTAAAATGGTGGATAAGGAAAATGTTACCCTGTAAGCATATGTTTATAGCGTGTTGTACTGTAGATTCACATGCCCTGCATGCTGCTGTCATCTAGTGTTGCAAAAACAACAGTTGATGGACAGAATGCAGAACAATGTCATACATTCACCCCAGTACAGAGATCTGGGCCTAAATCCATCGTTTTTTGCTCACCATGCCATTCCAGTTTGAACCCAGCCATATGCAAATCAGTCTTGACCCTGTGCCTCATGGGAACAGTCCAGCCCGAACTGCCAAGCCAGGTCCTCCCTGGACTGGAAACAAGCATCCTAGGACCGGTTTCGGGGTTTCACCCCTCTTCAGCCAGGATAGCTTGAATCCAGTGGCATGGAGAGCACGGGACCCACGTCTGGGCATACCCGTCCCACTCAGGGTGACAAATGCAAAAACAACAGTTGATGGACAGAATGCAGAACAATGTCATACATCCACCCCAGTACAGAGATCTGGGCCTAAATCCATCGTTTTTTTGCTCACCATGCCATTCCAGTTTGAACCCAGGCATATGCAAATCAGTCTTGACCCTGTGCCTCATGGGAACAGTCCAGCCCGAACTGCCAAGCCAGGTCCTCCCTGGACTGGAAACAAGCATCCTAGGACCGGTTTCAGGGTTTCACCCCTCTTCAGCCAGGATAGCTTGATTCCAGTGGCATGGAGAGCACGGGACCCACGTCTGGGCATACCCGTCCCACTCGGGGTGACAAATGCAAAAACAACAGTTGATGGACAGAATGCAGAACAATGTCATACATTCACCCCAGTACAGAGATCTGGGCCTAAATCCATCGTTTTTTTGCTCACCATGCCATTCCAGTTTGAACCCAGCCATATGCAAATCAGTCTTGACCCTGTGCCTCATGTCTCATTGTTTCCGGTCCAGGGAGGACCTGGCTTGGCAGTTCGGGCTGGACTGTTCCCATGAGGCACAGGGTCAAGACTGATTTGCATATGGCCAGGTCTAAACTGGGGTGGCATGGTGAGCAAAAGAATGATGGATTTAACCCAGATCTCTTGACTGGGGGTGAATGTTTTGATTTGTTCTGCATTCCGTCCATCAATTGTGTGTCTTTTGCTTTCTCGCCCTAAGTGCGCCAGGTATGCCCAGACGTGGGTCCTGGGCTCACTGTGCCACTGGAATCAAGCTATCCTGGCTGAAGAGGGTGAAACCCCGAAACCGGTTCTAGGATGCTTGTTTCCGGTCCATGGAGGACCTGGCTTGGCAGTTCGGGCTGGACTGTTCCCATGAGGCACAGGGTCAAGACTGATTTGCATATGGCCAGGTCTAAACTGGGGTGGCATGGTGAGCAAAAGAATGATGGATTTAACCCAGATCTCTTGACTGGGGGTGAATTTTTGATTTGTTCTGCATTCCGTCCATCAATTGTGTGTCTTTTGCTTTCTCGCCTAAGTGCGCCAGGTATGCCCAGACGTGGGTCCTGGGCTCACTGTGCCACTGGAATCAAGCTATCCTGGCTGAAGAGGGGTGAAACCCTGAAACCGGTCCTAGGATGCTTGTTTCCGGTCCAGGGAGGACCTGGCTTGGCAGTTCGGGCTGGACTGTTCCCATGAGGCACAGGGTCAAGACTGATTTGCATATGGCCAGGTCTAAACTGGGGTGCCATGGTGAGCAAAGGAATGATGGATTTAACCCAGATCTCTTGACTGGGGGTGAATGTTTTAATTTGTTCTGCATTCCGTCCATCAATTGTGTGTCTTTTGCTTTCTCGCCCTAAGTGCGTCAGGTATGCCCAGACGTGGGTCCTGGGCTCACTGTGCCACTGGAATCAAGCTATCCTGGCTGAACAGGGGTGAAACCCCGAAACCGGTCCTAGGATGCTCGTTTCCGGTCCAGGGAGGACCTGGCTTGGCAGTTCGGGCTGGACTGTTCCCATGAGGCACAGGGTCAAGACTGATTTGCATATGGCCAGGTCTAAACTGGGGTGGCATGGTGAGCAAAAGAATGATGGATTTAACCCAGATCTCTTGACTGGGGGTGAATGTTTTGATTTGTTCTGCATTCCGTCCATCAATTGTGCGTCTTTTGCTTTCTCGCCTAAGTGCGCCAGGTATGCCCAGACGTGGGTCCTGGGCTCACTGTGCCACTGGAATCAAGCTATCCTGGCTGAAGAGGGTGAAACCCCGAAACCGGTCCTAGGATGCTTGTTTCCGGTCCAGGGAGGACCTGGCTTGGCACTTCGGGCTGGACTGTTCCCATGAGGCACAGGGTCAAGACTGATTTGCATATGGCCAGGTCTAAACTGGGGTGGCATGGTGAGCAAAAGAATGATGGATTTAACCCAGATCTCTTGACTGGGGGTGAATGTTTTGATTTGTTCTGCATTCCGTCCATCAATTGTGTGTCTTTTGCTTTCTCGCCCTAAGTGCGCCAGCTATGCCCAGACGTGGGTCCTGGGCTCACTGTGCCACTGGAATCAAGCTATCCTGGCTGAAGAGGGGTGAAACCCCGAGACCGGTCCTAGGATGCTTGTTTCCGGTCCAGGGAGGACCTGGCTTGGCAGTTCGGGCTGGACTGTTCCCATGAGGCACAGGGTCAAGACTGATTTGCATATGGCCAGGTCTAAACTGGGGTGGCATGGTGAGCAAAGGAATGATGGATTTAACCCAGATCTCTTGACTGGGGGTGAATGTTTTGATTTGTTCTGCATTCCGTCCATCAATTGTGTGTCTTTTGCTTTCTCGCCCTAAGTGCGTCAGGTATGCCCAGACGTGGGTCCTGGGCTCACTGTGCCACTGGAATCAAGCTATCCTGGCTGAACAGGGGTGAAACCCCGAAACCGGTCCTAGGATGCTTGTTTCCGGTCCAGGAGGACCTGGCTTGGCAGTTTGGGCTGGACTGTTCCCATGAGGCACAGGGTCAAGACTGATTTGCATATGGCCAGGTCTAAACTGGGGTGGCATGGTGAGCAAAAGAATGATGGATTTAACCCAGATCTCTTGACTGGGGGTGAATGTTTTGATTTGTTCTGCATTCCGTCCATCAATTGTGTGTCTTTTGCTTTCTCGCCCTAAGTGCGCCAGGTATGCCCAGACGTGGGTCCTGGGCTCACTCTGACACTGGAATCAAGCTATCCTGGCTGAAGAGGGGTGAAACCCCGAAACCGGTCCTAGGATGCTTGTTTCTGGTCCAGGGAGGACCTGGCTTGGCAGTTCGGGCTGGACTGTTCCCATGAGGCACAGGGTCAAGACTGATTTGCATATGGCCAGGTCTAAACTGGGGTGGCATGGTGAGCAAAAGAATGATGGATTTAACACAGATCTCTTGACTGGGGGTGAATGTTTTGATTTGTTCTGCATTCCGTCCATCAATTGTGCGTCTTTTGCTTTCTCACCCTAAGTGCGCCAGGTATGCCCAGACGTGGGTCCTGGGCTCACTGTGCCACTGGAATCAAGCTATCCTGGCTGAAGAGGGTGAAACCCGAAACCGGTCCTAGGATGCTTGTTTCCGGTCCAGGGAGGACCTGGCTTGGCACTTCGGGCTGGACTGTTCCCATGAGGCACAGGGTCAAGACTGATTTGCATATGGCCAGGTCTAAACTGGGGTGGCATGGTGAGCAAAAGAATGATGGATTTAACCCAGATCTCTTGACTGGGGGTGAATGTTTTGATTTGTTCTGCATTCCGTCCATCAATTGTGTGTCTTTTGCTTTCTCGCCCTAAGTGCGCCAGGTATGCCCAGACGTGGGTCCTGGGCTCACTGTGCCACTGGAATCAAGCTATCCTGGCTGAAGAGGGGTGAAACCCCGAAACCGGTCCTAGGATGCTTGTTTCCGGTCCAGGGAGGACCTGGCTTGGCAGTTCGGGCTGGACTGTTCCCATGAGGCACAGGGTCAAGACTGATTTGCATATGGCCAGGTCTAAACTGGGGGGGCATGGTGAGCAAAAGAATGATGGATTTAACCCAGAACTCTTGACTGGGGGTGAATGTTTTGATTTGTTCTGCATTCCGTCCATCAATTGTGTGTCTTTTGTCATCTAGTGTTGGGCTCGGAAGTTTGCAAGTTGTTTTTTTTCGAAGAAGTCTTTTGAGGCATGAGGTATGTGGAGACTACTTCCTTAGTTGGCAATGCTCATGGTGCACCTGGACTCCATGTTTTTCACACAGCGGATGAGAGTAGAATGGAGTGGTTAGTAAACACAGTATGGGACATATGAGGATTGCAAAATGAAGCTAGTTAATGAAGGAAGAGAAGTTTGATGGCTCCATACGATTCCAGGAAGGAAAGTGAGCATGAGTGAATCCACAGCACTACATGCACCAACAGATGCTTACAGGCTAAGTAACATTTTTCTTTTATAGCATGTGTTGCTGCAGATACACATGCTCTGCACGTACTGTAAATCAAAACCCCACTCCCTACAAGCAGTGGCTAACGTATGGATGATGCAGATTTTTGGAACAAGGTTTTTAAGGCCACCTAGGCAATCATAGCTTGTTGCTTGGTTAAGATATCTGCACAGTAATGCTTAGTAAATGTTTGTGGGGGTAACCAAGTGGCAGCTTTACATATGTCAACTAGGGAAATATTTCCTAAGAAAACCATGGTTGCTGCCTTCTTTTGTGCAGAGTCTGTCCTGTGTGTGTCAGGGGTATTTTTTAGCTTTGTGGTAACAAGTTTGGATGCACTTGACTTTCCAACTGGCAATTCCAACTTTGGAAATAGGGTGGCCCTAATGAGCTTTAGCAAAGGCTATGAACAATTGGTCCACCTAACAAATGGGCATGGTCCTATCAATATAACACATGAGAGCATGTTTGACATCTAAGATATGTAGGGTTCTCTCTCCTACAGAGTCTGGCTTGGGAAAGAAGTCTGTGAGCTCTATGGTTTGGCTGACATGAAAAAGAAAAATTACCTTAGGTAGAAATTTAGCGTTAGATTGGAGTACTATGCTATCTTTGAGAACTGGAATGAAGAGTTCTTGGAGTGTAAGGGCCTGTAGCTCACCAATACACCCAAGAGAGGTAATGACCATGTAAAGCCGGGCATGGGGTATTATGGTGAGGCATGAGGCAATCATGCCAAGCAGGCGCATGAAAGGTCTTACTACAAGGGTAGAGTATGGCTGAAAGGAGGCACAAACTGTTGAAACATCAGGACCCTTTGTGTAGTACTTGTAAGTGGGATTTGATGGCATTGATGGTAAAACCAGAGGCTATGAAGGAGTGAAATGGTAGCCTGGGTATGTGCGAGACACTGGCTCTTGCCTGCACTCTTGTTTAGCCAATTGCCAGGAAGAGGAAGACGTGGATGCCCCCCCCTGAGGTGGACAGTGACTACTGCGAGGCACTTCGTGTAGGCCCTTGTGGCAACGGTGACACCAAAAGGAAGCACTTTGAACTGATGGCTACTTAGAGCCTCATAGCCTGAGGGTGGTGGAGCTCCGGAAGGCTATGTTTTTGTCAATGGACTCGATGCCCAACCCCTTCAGGCAGTTTTGAAGGCCTGGTGTGTGTCTCTGCACTGACCATACTCATAGTCCTGGCTGATGCCTTTCTCCGGGGACGAGAGGGGCTATAAGGGAGAGGAGCCTCTGAGTCTTCTTCCTCTGAGTCAGAAAAAAAGGCCACCCCTGGGCTATGTAACGGCTGGTAGTGTTGTGCTATGGCCGAAGGACCAGCTTTTTCAATCTCCTCAACGTTGTGTGAGGGATGCTCCCCGAAGATGTTATGAGAATTGTCTGAGGCTTGTCGCTGCATTCTCTTAAGGGTCTACTTTCACTCACTTTGACATCGAGAGTTTTGTTCGAGTGGAAGTTAAGGTAGACCTTGCACATGGTGTCGGTGTGGTCAGGGGAGAGGCAGAGTTTAGGCACCTTATGTCAGTCGGTCCACTGGAATTTCGCATGCCACTGGGGACAGTTCTGGAAGGGCGTCCATTCCATCACCCTGTGAAAATTGTCAGCGAAGAAGATGTCTAGGAAATCACTGATGATGAGGGGCACACGTCAACGGAATGGGCCTGAGGCCCTGGCTTGTAAGAGTCGCTTGTAGTTGGTCTTCAGGAAAACAACCACCAAGGAACTTGGGTGGCAAAGGCTGTTTTTTCCTCGTGTATCAGAGTTGAGTTGAAAGGTTTGGCCCGAATGAGAAGATGAGGAAATGCATCAAACTCGGAGCCCGGTTAATACACGTCCAAATCCAATGGAGGGCAAAAACAATCTAACATGAAGTTCTGGGCCCATCGACATTGCCAACTAAGAGATAGGTCACCCTATACATCGTGACTCAAAAGACTTCTTTGAATAAAACAATTTGCAAATGTCAAAGCCTAATATTAGAAGGCAAGAATATGCAGAGCATGTGTATCTACAGCAACACATGCTACGAACGGATTTCATCCAAGCACAGCTCTAGGGTAACTAAGAAGAAGCTATGTGTAAGTGATCAACTTACACAAGCATTGTCAACAGTGACCACTTTATTTATGTTAACTGTTTTTGCAATAGGAGACAATGGTGACCCCATTATTTATGCTAGTTTAATTTGTTGTGACGTAACAAACAAGCTCCCCTCCTTCGGTAACACCTTATCTGGTAGAGACTCTTTCTAGTCACAGATTCCTTACCTTAGAATATCCCAAGGCGTCAGACTGGTTCTGAAAGATTTTTAAGCAGAACCCCTGCGCACCAGTAGGTGATTTTTTTGGCTCCACGTCTGTGTCGTCCACACCAGAAGTGACGTGCACAGTACCTAAACAGGGCAGCCCTGGTGCACTGACATCAGTTACTTTTGCGATTTTCCATGCCAGGAGCGTGGAGCCAGGATGACCACTGACCACTTGTGTGACAAGATAACGCCCTGAAAAGGGGGTCCCTTACACCATAATTGGTTCTTAGAACGAGGAGGATGAGAGGGTCAGTAAGGAATCTGCATCTAGATAGAGTCTCTACCGAATAAGGCGTTACCGAAGGTAAATAACTTGTTCATCTAATAAACTTCTAGTCACAGATTTCTTACCTTAGAACAGATACCCAAGCAATGCCTCTCCAAAGGTAGGACTGCAAAGTCAATGAAATTAGAAAGTCCTGCAGGACCAAACGGATGAAGTGCCTGTCACAACAGACCTGACTGTCCAGGCAGTACTGCTTCGAGAACGTGTGCATTGAAGCCCACATTGCTGCCTGACAGATGTCCATGACGCCGCACGCTAATGCAGTGGCCGCAGCCTTGGCTCGGAGGGAGTGAGCCCGCAAGCCTTCAAGAGGTTGATTCTTGGCCAATGCTTAGCAGATCTTGATGCATAGAATGATCCATCACGAGATGGTCTGTTTTTGCACCGCCTTTCCTTTTTTGGCTCCTAGATACCCCAGAAAGAGTTGATCGTCCACACAGAATTCGTTTGTGCTTTCAAGGTAGAACAACTCTTTTTTGGGGTCCTGACAGTGAAGTTTCTTTTTGGAGGGATGAGGCGGAGCAAAGAGGTAGTCAGGGTGATGTTATGGCCTACATGGAAGGGAGACACAACCTTCGGAAGGAAGGAGGCATGTGTCGGGAAATCAACTTGTCTGGGTAGAAAGGGGTGTAAGTAGGGTGCACAGAGAGTGCCTGCAATTCGCTGACCCTCTTGGCAGATGTTATGGCCACTAAAAAGGCAGTTTTTATTGTCAAGGGCATAAGAGGGCATTTGTGTAAAGGTTCAAATAGCGCACACATGAGAAAGGTGAGGACCAGGTTGAGGTCCCACTGAGGCATGATGAATGGCGTGGGGGGGGACATATGCTGCAGGACTTTAAGGAATCTAGCAATAACAGGTGACTTAAAGAGAGAAGGTTTGTCTGGCAACCAAAATAAATACAGAGATAGCAGTGAGATACCTTTTAACTGTGCCCAGAGCATAACCTTACTTGGCCAAAGATAAAGCAAACAAGAGAACCTTGGATACAGGTGCAGAAAGGGAGTCTAATTTGTGGGAAACACACTATGACACAAACTTATCCCAACGGCAGGTGTATACTGACTTGGTGGAGGGATGCAAGGCTGTCAGAATAACATTACAGACTTCAGAGGGAGGTCGAAAGCTGTCAACTGTCACTGATCAATCTCCATGCAAGAAGGTGGAGGGTGCACAGGTTCGGGTGCAGGACTCTCCCCTGTTGCTACGACAGAAAATCCTCTCAAAGAGGCAGCCTGACTGGAGGACCGATGGTCATGCTCAGCAGCTTAGGATACCAGACTCTGTGCCCAATCCGGAGCCACAATAATGACTTTAGCCCCGTTGCACCTGATCTTCTTGAAAGCTCTGGGCAGGAGTGGTATTAACAGCAAGGCACACAGGAGGCCAGAGCTCCACTCAAGATGAAAAGTGTCTCTGGAAACATCAGCGCACAAAACTGATGACGTTGCGGGTTCTTGGCAGTGGCGAACAGATCTAACCAAGGCTCTCCCCACTGCTGATGAGACTTTGCACCACCTCCGGATGGAGACCTGCAGGGCATCTTTGGCTGAGTTCATCTGCTTCGGAGTTCAGGAAGCCCGCCAGGTGTTGAACCCTCAGAAAAATGCCCTAACATTCCAGCCATGTCAGAGACGCAGGGCCTTTTAACAGAGGGTCCACGACCCTGCCCCGCCCTGTTTGTTGCAGTACCACACGACGGTGGAGTTCTCCGTGAACACCTGCACCAGCCTTCCCTTGATCGAAAGAAAAAAGGCTTTCAAAGACAAGCGAATGGCCCGAAGCTCCAACAGGTTGATGTAGAGTTCTGGAGTCCTCTAATCTTCACCTCTCCCAGATGCAGCCTCAGCCCAGGAGTGACACATCTGTCACTGCAATCAGCTCTGGTTGGGGAAGGGAGAGGGGTCTGCCACTGACCCAGTCGCCGTTCGTTAGCCACCACTGCATATCTTTTGCAGTTCCCTCTGAGATCTGGACCATGCCGGAGAGATTCCCCTGATGCTGCGCTCACTGGGATTTCATGTCTCACTGCAGAGTCTGCATATGAAAACGGACATGAGTAACAAGCATCATAAAGGAGGCCAAGAGGCCCAATAACCTCAGGGTAATTCTCACCGAAATCCAGGACAGAGGCTGAAACATCTGTATCATAGTCTGAATATCCTGGACTTGCCACTCGGGGCGAAAGGCCTGAAACTGTACTGTGTCCAGAATGGTGAAAGGAAACGTCTGAGAGGGAGTCAGGTGCGACTTTGGCATGTTAATAGTGAACTGCAATGAGTGTAGGAGGTTTACCGTAGTCTGAAGGTGGGAGTAAACTAGGCCTGGGTGGTGAACTTCACTCCGTTCGCGCAGTTTGCGGAGTTTTCTGCACTCCGCGGAGCTCGCGGAGTGCAGAAACCTCTGCTTCGCGATGTGCAGCGGAGTTTTTTCCCCGCTCGCGATCGCGAACGGTAAGTTCACGAGCGCGAGCTGCCGCTCGGGTAGAATTTCCGAGCGGCAGGAATACCAGCACAAACTGCAGTTCGCACTGCACTCCGCTACTCGCGAAACTTCGCAGAGTTTTTTGTAACTTCGCGGAGTTCCGCGTAGCAAAATTCCGCGAACTACGCCCAGGGTTAGAGTAAACTGTCTGGGGTGAGCCAACCTTCAACAGCCAATCGTCGAGGTAGGTTAAGATTAGAACCCCTAACCTGCGCAGATGAGCTGCAGATGCCGGCATCACTTTCATAAACACCCAAGGGGTGCTGGTAAGGCCGAAAGGGAGCAGGGCAAACTGAAAGTGCTCTTAACCCACCGTAAACCGCAGGTAATGTCTGTGGGCAGGCAGGACGGGGATGTGGAAATATGCATTCTGTAAGTCCAACACTACCATCCAGTCTCCCGGGTCCAGGTCAGACAGAATCTGGGTGACCATGAGCATTTTGAACTTCTCCTTTCTCAAGAGTAGGTTGAGAATTTACAGGTCTAGGATAGGACAAAGTCCTCCATCCTTCTTTGGCACCAGAAAGTAGCAGGAATAACAACCACAATCTACTTCTATTGCAGGCATTCTCTCTATGGCTCCCTTGGTCAAGAGAGCCTGCACTTCTTGACAGAGCAAGGAGGGATGGTCCTCCATCAGCCGATAGTAAGTGGGTGGCATCGGTGGCTGGGTTGGCACAAAAGGGTGGGAGTAGCCCCCTTGGCTGATCTGTAGGACCCAGCAGTTTGACTGACCTCTAGTGTGGCAGGTGATGGCATATCCTGCCTCCTACTGGGTGCCCATGATGGTCGGAGAAAAAGCTAAAGAGGCTTGGATGCAGCGGCTGCAGGGGGGTTACGAGTAGACTGACCTGACTGCTGGCCGCCTGTCCCACATTGTCTATGAGACCACGCCCTCGGCCATGAAAAGACTGGGAAGCCTATTGGCATGGTTGCTGGGAGGAAATGGGAGTGGCTGTAAACCCCTTCCGTGGACACGAAAGGGGCAGAAGGCAGATTGGGATTAGTGAGGGGCCATAGATAAGCCCATGGACGTGGCCATAGCTCTGCTATCCTTAAAGCGATCCAGCACCGAATTCGCCTACTCTCCAAAAAGACGAGAGCCATCAAAAAGCATGTTGCATTGGGAAGCCTGGACATCTCCTGAAAAGCCAGTCGTTCTCAGCCAGGTATGGTGCCGCAAGGCCACCAACGATGAAATCACTCTGCCCAGCGAGTCGGTCATGTTGAGCCCACACCTTATGGTGAACTTAGCTGCGTTTCACCCATCAGCAATAGCCTGGATAAGTATGACTCGGGCCTCCTGCAAGACCACATGCAGCACTTGCACAACCAAGTCCCATATCATATTGGAATAACGGTCCAATAGCCACACAGTGTTTACCGATCACAGTGCTAGGCTGGCGGAAGAGAACATTCTCTTGCCAAAGTTATGCAGCCTCTTGTATTCCTTAACTGGTGGAGTGGTAAGGAACACAATGGGAATAATTCTGGATGTGGAGGCTTGGGCCACCAAGCTCTCCAGGGTGGTGTGATGAGTAAGAAAACTGGGGTCCCCAGGAGCGGGGTGATGGCGGTGGGCAATCGAAGCCCTGGGTGGACGTCTGTAAGAACTTCAGTGAAGGGGGGCAGGGGCTCAGAAGGGGGAGATTGCCGGCTAAAGCATCTCCATCAAAACGTTCGTCTTGACTGCTGCTGTGGGCAACTAAAGGGCTAATATCTCAGCCACCCTACACACCACCATTGCAAAAGAGGCGCCCTCCACAGTAACCACTGTATGAGGAAAGACTAGCTCTGTGTCTGGTGAGGTATCTAACCCACTGGCCTTCACCAGTTCCTTGTTCCAGTTGTCCTGTTCTTCATCTGTGAGCTGGTAACCATAAGGTTCCATAGACCCCTCCCATTCATCTCCCTCTCCAGGAATATTAAATAAATAAGGCACAGGCTCTGCTCCTTGAAGCATGGACCCAGTTGTCGCCAGAGTTGGAGTTGGACAACACCCATGGCTCTGTGTCGGAGTCTGGAATAACGATGGGGAGGGCGCCGCCTAGGGGCCGTGCCAGGGACGTCAGCACTGGAGCGAGCACCGAGGAAGTTCTAAGTCTTGCCGGCGGCTCCACTCTGGATCCAGCAGGGGATCAATGGGGCCAGACTGGCATAGAGGGCTAACTCGCCAGCGTGGGTCCAATATGGGCCCTCCCGCACCTGTGGGGCCTGCAGGTGCTTTAGAAGGGTGGGCCGCCCAAATATGAGGTGCATGACCTCATAGAACTCCTTCAGCTGAGCGGGGGTCGCTCCGTCTCCGGGAAAATCAAGGAAGCGTGGATTGGACATGGGTTCAGGTTCCGCCGACTCGCGGGATCTGGAGTGCCGATGCTCCCGCCTCTCATCGGAAGACTACGATGGACACGGTGAAGTCAAAGACCTCTTCGACTTCTTGGATTTCTTATGTTTGTAGGACTTCCCCGATCATTTATAGTGCAACGATGACAGTTGAGAAGGACTCCGAGATCTTTTGTGCGATCGAGTCATCGAGCGTTGCGGAGTCAATCGACATTGGGCAGTGAGGAGCTTGAGGGAACACTCACTCAGCACCTTCGTAAGCATGGCACGGCAACCCTCGAGGTTATTGAAGTTGTGGTCCCCCTCCAAGCACCACGAACACACCAAGTGGGGGTCTGTCACTGACATTTGCCTGTGAAAGCCTACACATGGTTTCTTGGGGACATACCTTGCACAATAAGAAAAATTCTCAAAAAAAAGACCGACAAACTGTAAAAAAAGCCAGTCAAAAAGTGACATCAGCACACGCGGTGGCACCTAGATTGGTACTGTGTCACTTCCGGTGCGGATGACACAGAGCCAAATGTCGCCAGCTACTGGCACACAGAGGTACTGCTTGAAAATCTTCCAGATCCAGTCTGATGTCTGGGGATATTCTAAGGTAAGAAATCTGTAGCTAGAAGTCTCTTTCCGATTTGAAAAGTCCCGGGAGAAACCGGCAACAAGATAGAGTTTGGAGGACCACCACCTGTCGTTTTTGGGAAGGTTGAAAGAACACATCTGAAACTTTCTTAGAGGCTATAGGCAGGAGAGTAGCTTGGTCAGTAAGTTTGGGGGGGTGTGAGCTTCAGATTTCCCAACAATCACGCAGGCACCTAATGTTAAAATACATTATACAACAAGCAGGGTGCACAAGAGGGGCTTAAGGGGAAGTGGAAAGGGTGTTACAACTAAGAGAATTCATAGGGCATCATAGAAGCAGAATTTCGGATGGAGAAGGTTAGAACTACATGTCCCATGAATCATTGTAGAGGTTAGTTGCTCTATAACCGGTAGAGCTATAAAAAGAACTTCCATTTGAGGAACAAGGCAGATTATTCCTTCTCTGGATCCTAGCCGGTACTTCTGCTGTTTTCCTGAAAACCCTCGTACTTGTGAGGAGGTAAATGTGCTTGCACTGATTCCTGTTCATACATTTTAAAGGTCTAAGTCTGTGTTTTCTCCTTGATATTAGAGTAAAGTTTTTCTACGGAGTGCTTTCGACAACAGTGATGATTTTCTGAAAAGCTGTATTTAATTATATTCAGTTTGACAGAGTGTTTTCTTTTAAATTTCTGAGTTCCTCAGTTTGAAATCAGATAAAGCTATAATTGGTGTGGAGAATTGGAGATCACCATAAGAAGTCATAAATCTTGGAGGAATTAATTATTTGCTGGCTTGCTTAAACTGGGAGGATGCTGAAGTTACTGCTTAATTAAATCAAGAGTTGAACACTTTGTTTTCTACAAACTGATCTTGAAATAACATTTTTTTATCTATTTTTCTTGATCAAGAGGTCATATTATTGGAACAATAATGGAGAAATAACTATTTCTTATGTTCATTCGTGTATGATGAAATATATGTGGATTGTTTACCAGAAGTATTTCATTTTTTTGGAAGAAGAGCTGTGCCTGGAAAACGTGTTCTCTCGTGAAGAGTTTCACGTTTGGTTTCTTTTGTTTTGTAGTTTTACAAAAATTAACAGGGGGTCAAGTGGAGTCCAGGAAGTTTGTTTCTTCCCCTGTGAGGCACAGTTTCTATTTGTTTTTGGTGGGTATACGTTTCCTCATATAGAGGTACTATGTGTATGAGTCAGTGGCGGCCGGCATGGCTCACAGGTGTCGGGGCGGGTGCAGGGGGGGAATCAAACAAGGGGGAGTAGAGTGGGGGGTTGTGCACAATATATAAAAAAAATTAACTTACGTTGCCGCCGGGTCCCGCATCTCTGCTCCCGCTCTTCTGCGTCCGCCTCCAGGAACAGGAAGCACAGCCAGGCTCCACTGACCAATCACAACGCTGCAATGCATCGTTGTGATTGGTCTGAGCTCCGTGACACGGTGCTCAGCCAGGGGCTGGAGGGGTGGGCATGTTCTCCACACAGGCTGTAATGCAGCCTGCATGTAGAACAGGGAAAGTGCGCATGACTGTTTTGGGCGGCCCGAGAGGGCCAACCAAGCAGTCATTGCACACTTAGGAGTAGGCAAACCACTCCTCCCCTGCCCTGCTCTGAGAGCAGACCAGCCTAGCCCACCGGCCCGCCTGCAAAGCAGCACAAAGCATAAAATGATAATAACTTAAAGTTATTATCATTTTATGTTTCGTACTTTGCACTGCTTAAAAGCAGTGGGGCGACGCTCCTCCGCCACTGGTTTGAGTGTGAATAGTATAAATAAATGACATCTACTTCTTATTTTTTTTAGCTTGGTTGGTCATTAGAAAAGCATAAGGATACACATAGTACTTTTGAAACAGCCTCTTCCACATCTTGGAATTACAAGAGCAGAAATATTCTTTTGTTTTGTTACAGGTAAAGCTTAAGATATAGGGAACATATTTATTATGTTAAACAATCTGTGGAGTGATTAATGTATGGTGTGCTTATTCCAGGTCTCCTTCCCAGGTGTTCCCTTCCCTTTCCTTCCCTCACTGGATCACCTCAAACTTCTGTGCTATAATAGCAGACGGAATTGAGGTTATCGAGAGGCGGACCGGACCCTATTGTGCATCAAACCGATCCTGAGGGCATTGTTTGACATTGTTACAGAATAATCTGCCTAAGAAAATAATCTCTCCTGGTCGGTTCGAAGACAATATGGTGTCGTTAGAGGACGTGTAAGCAGCTCATTAGTATAAGAAGAGGTAACAGCATCACGAACAGAGACCGCAGCATTGCAGGAAAGAATAGACAGAATGCAGACAAATCCCTTTGATGCTCATAACGGGAGAGCCTCTGGGGGGTTTTCTTGGTTCACCAATGATGGCACACCACAAAGTCCTCCAGTTACAGTAGAAATTCCTACTCCAGTACCATTAGCCACACCTGAAACATTTCACGGGGAAGCAAATAAGGTGCAAGTATTTTTAACACAAATCCTTTTGCATTTTTCCTGTAGACCTAAAGCATTTCCAACTAATCAGACCAGAGTGACCTTTATGATTTCATACTTAGCAGGCGATACTGCACAGTGGGCAGTACCATTGGTAAGGAGGCACGATCCGATCTTGAATAATTGGATAGAATTCCGGAAGGAATTTGAGAAAGTCTTTGATAGAAGGGCTAACTCTTTTTCAGTGGACAGAGAATTATTAAAATTAAGGCAAGGCTCAAAGGATTTAGTTGTAAATTTAAATACCTATCAAAGGTTGGTGGCTGAGACACAGTGGCCCGAAGAAAAAAGAGCAGCTTTATTCCATCAAGGATTGAGAGATGATTTAAAAGATGTGCTAGCCCAGATCAATCCACAACCTGTCACTTGTACGGATTTAATTAATCTGGCTTTATGATTAGATCATCGCAGAAAGGAGCATAAAGGGGATAGAAAGAAAATGGATCAATTAGTCCCCAGATCTGAGAGAAGTAGAAACACCGGAGGAGTATCTGGGCGGACTTCCGAACCCATGGAAATCGGCACAGTCAGAGCTTCACTGACACAGGAAGAGAAAAACCAGCATAGGAAGAACGGGCTGTGTTTATATTGCGGCAAAATAAATCCATTTTGTTAAAGATTGTTTGGCTAAACATAAGACTAGTTCCGGATGGTCCAAGGTATCATCTATTGATATCACCGAAAAATCGGAAAACTAAATAGCTCAAGGGTAGAGGAAGGAACGCCTTGAGCTGCACAGATATTTCTTCATTCAATGTATCCAATTGAGAGCACTTCTATTTACCTATACAATTGAGTACTCCGAAAGGCTGGCAATCAGTTCAAGCCATGATTGATTCTGGGGCTACAGGGATTTTTATTGATGAAACTATGGCTCAAAGTTTACAACTAAATTTGGTGAAAAAAGAGAAACCTGAAATTGTAATAGCTGTAGATGGGAGAGACTTCGTTTCTGCCCCATAAGATATAGCACCGAAATTCTCTCAGTGAGGTGTGAGGAGAATCACACCGAAACATTACGATTTGATGTAATAAAAGCTTCTCAATATGGATTGATACTTGGTTTACCATGGCTGAAGCAGCACAATTCTTCTAATAATTGGAATAATAATACCCTTGTCTTTGATTCTCACTTTTGTTCCTCTCATTGTTTATTTCCCATAACCTAGCCAGTAATGGCTTTAGCATTGAGACATAGTATAGCCACAGCGTCTGAAAAAGACACCATTCTTCCTGACAGATATCAAGAATACTGCGATGTTTTTAATGAAAGACAAGCAGATATATTGCCACCTCATAGTCCCCATGACTGTCAAATTGACTTAATACCAGGTGCCCTAATACCTTGTGGGAGAATATATGCTCTCACAGAACCAGAGAACGAACATTTGAAGCAATATATAGATCAATATCTAGCTAATGGATTCATAAGGCCATCCAAATCACCAGCTTCTTCTCCTCTTTTCTTCATACCAAAAGCCAATGGCGAGAGGAGAGCGGGTATAGATTATAGAGCCTTTAATAATATTATCATCAAGAATTGTTACCCTCTACCTCTTATACCAGTTCTTTTAGATCAGGCAAAAAATGCTACAATTTATACCAAGTTAGATCTCAAAGGGGCTTATCATCTGGTGAGAATGAGGGAGGGTGATGAATGGAAGATGGCTTTCCGTACACGATATGGTCTTTTTGAGTATCAAGTGATGCCTTTTGGGCTTTGTAACGCGCCTGCTGCATTTCAACATTTCTTGACCGACGTTCTAAAAGAATATTTGGATATATTCACAGTGGTTTACATTGATGATATATTAATATATTCCAAGAATACCTTTGATCATAAGCAACACGTGTGTTTGATGTTATAAGCCTTGAGAGAAAAGGGTTTATATTGTAAACTCAGCAAGTGTGAATTCTATGTTCCTAAAGGTGAATTCTTAGGTGTAATGCTGTCTGCCACAGGTTTGGAGATGGCGAAACACAAAGTACAGGTAGTAAAGGATTGGACTATACCAAGAAATATTAGAGACAACCAATGTTTTTTGGGTTTTGCCAACTTTTATAGCAGGCTCATTGATCAATTTTCCAACAAAGTAGCACCCATTACTAGGCTTTTGCGAAAAAACACCACTTTCATATGGTCCGAAGAGGTCAATCAATCTTTTGAACTCTTCAAATTAGCATTAGCCACAGCACCTATTCTAGCTCATCCTAACCCAGCGATTCCTTATGTTGTGAAAGCAGATGCATCAGAAGTGGCAATAGGGGCTATTCTTTCACAATGACATGAATCAACTTCACATTTGCATCCTGTGGCGTTCATGTCCAGAAAATTGAATACAGCAGAGTGCCCTATAATATTGCAGAAAAAGAGCTCCTGGCTATAAAAGACGCCTTTTGTGAGTGGCGACATCATGTAATGTGTGCAAAACACACCATCACAGTATATACAGACCACCGTAATTTACAATTCATGTGGTCTGCCAGGTTATTAACACCAAAGCAATTGGGGTGGATGTTGTTCTTTGAGGAATACAATTTCATGGTGACCTACAAACCTGGTGTAGAGAACCGCAAAGCAGATGCTCTGACCAGACAAGAATCGATGACGGAAAACCAAGAAAACAAAAAACAATCCATTCTGAATCCGACTCAAGGAATCTGTGCATTACAAACAGAATAGTTTCTACAGAAGATAGCACAAATTATGTTGAAGGCTACTTGGAAACAATGGCTTAGGAATCATCCTGCATGGAAACTACAAAAAGGGTTGCCTATTTGTGGAAAGCAATTGAGGATACCATCCAAAGAACAACAAAAGGAAGTGTTGCAATGGTTTCACAATGCACCTAGTGTGGGACATAATAGATTTGAAAAAACACTTGATCGAGTATTAAGACAATTCTGGTGGTCTAACATAAGAATATATGTTCAACAAATGGTTCAGGAATGTGTTAAGTGTGCGCAGGCCAAAACTGATCATAGAAGACCCCAAGGGTTGTTGCAACCATTACCTACCCCTGAGGTACCAACGCGAAACTATTTCTTTGGGTTTCATAGTAGGGTTCTCCAAAGATCAAGGATGTACAGCGATATTAGTGGTTGTAGATAGTCTGACTAAATTGGGACATTTCATAGCATGTTCTCAAATATCCACAGCAGGACAACTTGCTCATTTATTGTTGATCAATATCGTAAGACGACATAGTGTGCCTAAAACCATTGTGTCAGATCCTCCGGGGACCCAATTCACTGCACATTTTTGAAGAGTATGGTGTAAAGCTATACACAAATCCTCAGCTATGTCTACCAATTTCCACCCACAAACGGGTGGGCAGACAGAAAATTTGAATCAGACCCTTAAACAATATCTCCATTGTTATGTGGAAGAAAACACAGAGGGCCTGATTCTGATGCGGTTAGGAAGGCCTCCTAACGGCATTTGCTCCGTCCAAATCGGATCGGGAATGTGTCTTTCCACCTGACTCTGAAAGGTTTCCAACCGACTGAGTACGATGCGAGTTAGGCGTTAGGAATATCCCAATCCAAACCCGACGGCATTTGGAATGACCAAGCCGTACGGAGCAGAATTGTACGTCTCTACGGGCCGCGTTTCCAAACGACCGAGTACGATGCTGGATTTGGACAGCCTTTCTGAATCATGCCGTCCGACTCGAATCAGCAGTCGGAATCAGACTTTGGGGGCCTGTAGTGGGCCCCCCTGCACCTGGAGCCTTCCCAATCGGGCCCGTGGGGGTACCCATGGGTCTTCCCTTACCAGCCATGCACAGTCTGGCAGGCACCAGGGGGTGCTCACCACAGGGTGCCCGGTTTTCCCCAGCCACCCATTTCTTCAATGGGAACCTATGCATTTGGTTGGAACAAAGGCTCCCCTTGAAGTCAATGGGAGACCAACCAAATCGTATCTGGAAGCATCCGGATGCAACGTACTCGGTCGGTTGGACTCTCCTGATCCGATTCGGTTGGAAACCATTCCCAAACCCATTCGGTCGGTAAGCTTTCCAAACCGCATCAGAATCGTGCCCAGAGTCTTGGGTAGAACTATTATGGGTTGCTTAAATAGCCTACAATAGCGCAAAGCACTGTGCTATGAAGTTTGCACCATTTGTATGTACATATGGA
>CAWUFW010025343.1:0-46258 GCA_963921515.1 Calotriton arnoldi
AATTGTTATGGGCGGTCAATGTTCGGTCTCCGCCTGGGGAAAATGGCAGAGGACACATGTCAAAGCAACACGACACATAGCAATTTCGCATACACATCACTGACATGACTGAGCAAGCACATGAGCCACAGCCCAGCTGTCAAGCTGGGACGGCACGGCCACAATACACTTACACAGGTCTCCCAACAATGGCAATGGCAAGTGAGACATACCACTGCCATGTGCATGCACATGGGGATCTAGGCCCCAATGACTTGCGGGCGTGCTGATGGGGACTGACTGCATATTCGTCAAGCGGCAACGCCACGGCAACATGAGTGTCTGCTGAGCATGGAACTGCTTCTGAGGCTGGATGAGTATGGCACACGGCGACGGCACGATGTGGGCACGGGCTGAGCGGCCAATACAAGTGGGACCTGTGGCACGAGGGGATATGAGACAGTAGTAGGTGTCAGCACTGCACCCTATGTACAGCACTGTACGGATCACAGCTCCCGAAACATTGACTGGTGTCCACATTGACAGCCCCATGCCAAGACGGCTGTGTGCTTGCAGTCACACGTCACAGGTGAGAGGTTACATTGCACGTGCCAGGTGGCAGGCGTACATAGTGGGAGCTGGCATGTGTGTGCATGTGTCTCCTGTTCAGGATCCACCAGATGGGCGCTGACTCTGTACTGACCATTGGACACAGCATGTTCCGTGGAAGGCTTGTGTGTGTGGGATGGTGGCACTGGATGTGCCTCCGTTGGGTGGGGGACCATGCACAGGGCGGGTACGTCGATGATTGCGCATTGTTGGTCACGGTGGGTGCACCAACTAAGATGTGTTGCCCTGTGTTCAATTCCTATGTCCGCATGATGATGGACTGTGGATGTGGGCAGACTACACATTGGTCGATGTGCTGTCTATATGCATGTGCCTTCACACCAGGCACAGCTGCCCCTGCACATGTGACCCCTGCTGGACTCGCTGCTGGGTCTGTGGAGCTGATGCACCTTCTGCGCGTGGGGCGGACAGCTCTCCTCACTTCCCTCATTGCGCATGTCATGTCTTTGCCGCAGGTGACATGGATCATGGAGGGCCCACATGTACGCGTGGGTAGGCTACACATGATTGTTCACTGGTCGCCACCCCCAGTCAGTGTTTCGAATGGGAAGGTTGTCGTGCTGGTGGTATGTTCGATGTGGCGGATGGGCGGGCCTAGGTGCGGGCTTACATTCCGGACATGGGGGGTAGTCGGATTGGCGACTAGTTGCAGTACACACGGGACACGTCTCTCCCTTTCCACATCTGGGTCATCCCTTGTACTAACTGACAGTGATACAGTCATCTTCGCCCCAGCCCTCATGTCCTCCCCTCGCCCCCAATATGCATGCTCACCTGCGAGGCTAGCGCTTGCACAGGCAGCCCCAAGCTCGCACCAGAGAGGGCAAGGAGTGTATGTGTGGGTCCAGTTGCACGAGTGGGCTGTCTCAGGGTATGATGTGTGGCGGGACGCCGTCCACCTGCGTGGTGCCCCAAATGGAGACCCGGCCTGCATGGACTATGCATCACAGTCTTCGCCTTCCGGATCCGCCACCTGCGACACCCAGTGGCTGTGGCTGCCCTTGCGGCCAGGCCGCGTCCGTCTGTGGCTGATGGCCCACACATTCACTCTTTGGCCTCTCTGGGGAGGGCTCGGGGGTGGTGGCGCACGCGCTTGCACTTAGTCGCAATGGCATGTGGCGTGGTTGGTATGATGGGCAATGGATGGGATGGTGCGAGCCACCTCCCGTGGCGTCAGTGCTGCTCGTGCTGTGGTGCGTCCCCTACACTTCCATGTGACTTGTGCCATGCTAGACGTTGAGGTTCTATTGCCTGCGTGATATGACCAGGAGGAGCGCGAGGAGACCTCTCACACACCATGCTCCACTGCCATCCCGTGCCCTGTATCGCCTGTGCGGATTGACTATGTTGGAGGTTACACCTGGTCGACTGGGGCTGTGTGTGCCTTGTCCAAGGGGCATGGCGGGCGCACAACAGGATCCAGCTTGTCCACAGAGGGTGGGCTGAGGTGCGCCTGGTACCGCTTTGTACGTGTGCCCGGCTGCTGTGCACACACGTGTTCACTCCCCCGACAGGTGTCCTCTCACAATGCCCAGGGAAGCGGTGGTGTACTGTTCATGACCCCTCCCAACACGGCGTGCTCCAACTTGGCATGTGCGCATCTACCCGTCACACCCACCCACCTGAGCACTGCGTCCATACGACTTCACACAACACATGTGTGTCTTCCACAGTTGTGCTACTCATTTGCGTTGACATCCAATACCAGTGGACTACATGGTCATGTCACAACTGCCGTGTACTTCACATACTCTCATCCTCTCTCATTCGTACTTGTGAAATGAGTCAGCGGAGACAGTTTTGGTTTCAAACATTATATTGAGTCTTCTGTCCTCTGTGATGCAGTATAGTGGACACTACTGGCAGCGGAATACATGTTGAGGATATACTGAGCATGATCACAAATGGGATAGGGTGTGGGGTAACATCTGCTTGGCCAAGGCTGTGCTAATGTACATTTACGTATAGCTGCGGAGCTGCGGACTTTGACACAGACGGTATACATGTAGCCTACCAGACCGCTCGGCATCATGGGCACAGTCCATCTCAGTTCCATGTGACAGGTTTGCTGCGGTTGTTCCTCATGCACGCGTGCATGTGAGATGACATCCAGGGCATGTGCTTGCGTGCATGCAGCGGCGTGCCACTTGTTGTTGCACTGTGGTGGTTACTGGACATGTCACAGTCACTGGGGTCGTGTTGTTGTTGTATGCACTTGTCGTCCATGCAAAGGTCCTGGTATGGGATTCCCGGGCGGGGTGGGAGGGTGCAGCACCCACAGACTCCAGGCGACCTATTCATGTCCACTGAGCGGTGTGTGTGTCCATGTGCGCTGGATCCATGTCGTGTCCTGGTTGTTCGTGCAGTTCCGTCCATGTGGGTGCGATACACAGAGCCCATGCCACTGCCTCCCACGATGCATGCGGTGTTCCTGGATGTGATGGGGAACAGTGTGCATGTCCCGGTCATATCCGATGTCATGGCGATGTCGTTGATGGTGTGGTTACAGTTGCCGGTCGTTTGGTATGGCTGTTGTGGTGGTGACTGGCGAGTCCGTGCGGAAGCTGAGCATGGGTGCGGGGTTGGACTTCATAGGTCACTCGGGGAACCTGCGTTGTGGTCCGGCGTATTTACAGGTTGTCAGGTATGCGATGCCGTCCAGCAGGGCTTCCATGTCATTGGTGGTGTACATGTTTGCCAGCCAATGAAGCGGATGGTGGCTGTCAAGGTGTTGTTCGTAAGTTGTCCCTTGGAGGACCATGATGGGGCATGCTGGGTGACATTCGATGTAGCTGTTCTCGATGATCCGTCGTGTGGAGGCACAGTGGTCCCATTTCAGTGCGCGTGCGATGTTGGCCACATACGCCATGCCCCCATAGGCAGAGCAGGCCCTGTCGTGTGCGTCCAGAGGGAGGAGTAGTGGTAGCAGGTCCGCCTTCAGACATGCCGGGTTGGAGAGGCATATCTCGGCGGGATGCTGGTAGGGACACCTCCGACAGTAGAAGACGGGCATGACGCAGCTGAACAATGTGATGCGGTAAGTCAGTCGGTAACTTACGTTCAGCAGGGACAGGAGATCGCATCCCAATGTATGTATCGTGTTGGTTTTGTACAGCTTGAGCTGTTCGGCGTAGTTGGGTAGGTGTGTTGCGGTTGCCATTTTGCAGCGGTTCGTTGAGGTGGCGTGCTCCGGCTGTGTGTGCAGTCTGCAATGTGCACGCTCCGGGGTTGCTGTGAGCTCTGTGTAGTCGTAGGGAGACAGGACTTGTGTTCTGTTGGCTTGTTTGGAGGACACGGACCCTCTTCCCACATACTTCTCAGACAGTTCAAGGTCAGTGCTGTGTGACTCCTTCCAATTAACTTGCATGTGGCCGACATGGGGAGTGTTTTCTTCTTTCTTCCCCGTCCGTTGTGTGCTTCTGTGATATGCGCTATCTGCCCTGTGGTCGGTCTCCTCGGCATGCCTGTGTTGGTCTATTCTTGGACAATGGCTGTATTCACCGGCTTCTGTCGTAGGGCTGTGGTTTCGGAGTTGGAATGGAAGGTCATTCAGTGCTGTCTGCTCTCCCTTGTGTGGGCGGCAGGCTGCCTTTCCGCTCTGCGTTGGGCCTTGTGTGTGGATGTTATTCTTGGGCCACCTGTTGTCGGTCCCCGGGCTCTTTGGTGTTCCGTTTCATGTGTCTTGTTCATATGTGCAGGGTGGTATGGGTTTTTCAGTGTGGTACTGGCGTTCCTCTTCCCGAAGGAGCCCTGCTTCTCCTAGTTGGTGTTGCCGCCGCTGTGTGCTTCGCCATGTTTGTTACACTGGGGTGTGTCCTGCTGTTGCGTGACTTCACTGACATGTGTGCGTCGGTTGTGTGGCGTTGGGTATTGTCCGTGAATTGGGCGTTGGGGACATGTCTGTGGCAGGCCTGTCACGTGTCATGTGCGTTCGGGGTGGGGCTGATGTGTGTGCTGCTTGGTTGTGTCCCTGTGTCTGTGTGCGACGCATGCATGGCGCTGCGGTTGGCCTCTGCGTTGTGCGCATGTGTGGCGGCGTCATCGGCGCTTTGTGGCCGTGACGGGGTGGTTGGTTCCTAGTCCCAGGTGGTGTGTACACATGTGTTCCGCGATGTTAGGATTTGGCCTGTGTGTCATATGTGGATGCAATGGTGGATGTGTAGTGTACACGCGCTGGTGGGGGTTGTCCGCTTTCCGCCCTTGCACTGTGTGCGCTGTTTGCGTGCACTTGTTGTGTGTGTGCCTACCTGCGTCTCCGCGGTACGTTGCGTCCTTGGTGGTGCATCAGCAGAAGCATGGGAAGGGCCTGCAGTGCTGGATTCATGCTCGGGGTGCCGCTTCTTCGTTGTCCGTGCTCTGCGTCCGTGTTACCGCCTCTCTTTCCACGTGCGGTGTCTCTTAGCCGTGGGAGCCGTTTGTTTGCGGCATCGTAATTTATGCGCCGGGCGGGGCGTGTTTCGTCGGACGGTGTGTGTCAGTTGTGCTGCGCCGCTACGTGAGCAGGCGCACTTTGATGGCGGACGGTGTTGCTGGCTTGCCGGCGGTGTTTGGCCTGCTTTTCGCATCGTAATTGGGCGGGCGTGTGGACTGCTGCGTGCCGGCGGTAACTGGTGCTTTTTGCATCCGCCAGCACGGCGGTTGTGCTTCCGCCCGCCATCGTAATGAGCCCCTAGGTGTGGTGAAAAATACCACGCGGTACAATGCAATAGAAGAAACGTAAAACTAGGTGTGGCGTAAAATACCACACAGTACAACGCAAGGTGTGACGTAAATTACCACACAGTAAAACGCAAGGCATGGCGTAAAATACCACATAGCACAATGTAAATAGTAGGAATAATAAACTAGGTGTGGTAGGAAATGACACACAGTACAGTGCAAAACGCAGAAACTTCAGAAGTAGGTGTGGAACAATGCACACAGAACAATGTAGAACGCAGAGATTTGCGGAACTTCCCCCAGCATTAGCATGGAGCAAAGCACATGGCACAAAGCAAAGGGGTAGAAAAGTAATAATGAATGCAGTACATAACCCCTTGCACAACATCATAAAAAAACTTTCTGAAAAACAGGGCACAGAAGAACTAGAGCATTAAAAGGGAAGGTGCAGAAGTACAAATCATGTAAAGAAAGGTTTCCTAGAAAAGAAACAACAGCATGTAAGAGAAAAAACTTGCAGTCATGTAAATATAAATTGCGCAGGACATCGCAAGAAAATAAATAAATTAAGGAGAATAGATGACAATGCAAATTGCAGGTTGACGGCAGGTTGATGAATCCTTGTAGCGCAGCAGGGTGAAGCCTTGTAGCGCAGCAGGCAAAGTTAAAGAACTAAATGGCACAGTAGAAACGGGAAAGTCCAGTACTTTAAGTGTGCTAATAGTGAAACTGATGAAAATGCAGGATTAAAAATTGGCAAGGTTCCATTATCAGCAAGCGCACCCAAAGAGATACTTGACGTCCAGAGTATTCCCAGAAAAGAAGGCTTGACTCAAAGGTCAGCGCAGGAGCGGCAGCAAGTTTAAAAACAGTACCTGCAGTGAAATACGACCACGCTAGGGCAATCCGATGTCTTTGTAATAAAAACACACGTCGGGAGAAGAGCGCTGTTACAGATGGAGGCGCAAAAGGACTTCCTCAGCCTAACGATAACTTTGTTTTGGCAAATAAAACGTGGTTGGCAAAGGAAACATGGTTGGCAGAGATGTTGAGGCAAATCCAAAATGGCGGCACGCACGGTGGCGCTAAGCCGGATGGCTCACAGCGCGTGCGTGCATGCAAGCAACCAGAAGCAGCACAGAACGTGGAAGTAGTGACGAATCCTCAGGAGATGAAGGTGAGTTCGCACGCGCTGAAGGAGACACGCGCACAATTTAAATTTAAACTTTACTATACAACTGTCAAATTGTAATGGGGCTGCCAGGGAAAAAGTATTTCAACATAAAGTTTTTATTCATCATAAACGCACACGAACACCAATGGCATGACTTCCCCGCATTTAACCTCCTCATAATGTAGCGCTCAGCATGATGATAAGGCTGCGCGTAGCAGCAATAATAACTGCCTTTAACTAGACACAGACTGGCATAATATTGCGCATACGCCTTACCGGTGCAATCCACACAACCGGAGAACAAAAATCGAAGTCAGCAGAGTCCCGAATGAAGTCAATGAAGACTTGAGAGTACGTGTAAACGTTTCCACTTTACACGGCACATGCTGTAATGAAGATTGCAGCAGGTCTCTGGGCAACTTGGCAGAGACAAACAAAATGAGGCAGGAACAAGAAAGCCATGGTTCAAGGCAACAAGATGGTCCTTTAGTAAAGAAGCGCTTGGTAGTGGCACTTCAGCAGGGCAGGAAGCGTTGAAATATCGCTGCAGAGTAGTGGCAGGTAACATGGTCTGGCAGGCAGTAGGAACTGGTAGGCAGCAGGAACTGCAGGTAGGTAGTAGGCAGGAGGAGCTGGTAGACGTAAGTTGTAACTGGCACGTTTGGGTTGTGGGCGACGATGGAAGGTCACTGGTGGGGCCCGGAGGTGCCAGTTAACTTGAAGTGCTCCGCATAAGTTTCATAGAAAATCCTTTAGCTTGATCGTGGGTTCTAATTTCTTCAGTCTCTTCTTTTCCAGACTGTAGACACCCCACTCCTGGTACCAAAATGTAGTATAATGAAAGTAGACGAATCCAAGTACTTTTCCATGTTGATTTATTGAGTAGTAGGTTACATGGAAGAGAGCCCCACCAGGAGCAGCCTCCCTGCTGCTCAGCCCATACACCAACTGACTCAGGCACTCCAACATTCCACATACCAACATTCTCTCACGCAGTCATTCTGGCTGAGCAGCAGGATACCACACCTGGGTATCTTTAGTATCCTCAGGATGCAAATTTGGTGTGGATATCTTATGTGGACAAAAGGTTACGGGGGCCTAAGTGCGAACTACTCCAATATCTAAACAAAAGGCGGGCAGAAAAGGCCTAGCAGCGAAGAGGTTAATCTGATATATTGTTAATGACAGTAAGAAATGTCCTTGATTCAGCAGAATGAGGAAATGTCTCTGAGAACAATTTCTACTTACTCGGGGTAAAACTATACAAGTTTTTATTTAGAAACAGAATCAACAACATCACCTGATAGATTGTCACGTTGAGGCAGGATGGAGGGCTGTGTAAACACAGGCTAATGTTAGCATAAGCTCAAATCATAGTGTTCTCTTTTATTGCCAGAAAATCAATGCTCACAAGTAACTGAATTGTCAAGAACAACTACTTTACCTTCAGACCTTGAGCGAATGAACACTGGGCAATCACAAAGAAATGATAACTCACAAGTACACCATTGTGATGTAATCAAGCCTGTCCAATGAAAATGTTCTATACTTGAAAAAAAATTCTCATTCAGTCATTCGGTAAGACTGCAGGAGTACTGAGAACCATCGGGGCATTTCTAGTTGTTTTTCCTCGTTAGATCTATATTTCTAAATGCGGATTTATCGTATTGATTTTCTTTGCCAACAATAGCTGCACCATGCCCTGCAGTTGCTGTGGGCCAGATTAAGTCTCCAAATGAATGATGGCCTGATGGTTTTAAAAGCCAGACTTCTGCTTATCTGGTTCTTGGGAAGGAGCCTGATAGACAGGAGCGCTGCACACCGTGTTGCTGAGCAAGGATTAGACAGCGGTTCGCCCATTGAAGGCCATCATTTGTTGACAGTGACTAAGAGGCACCTCTTGTGATGTCCTCCAGTGAGTTATTGATAAAAGAGAAGAAACGGGAGACCATGCTGCTTCAGGAGAATGAGTACCTGAGGTAAGTACCGCACTGTGCTACCCTGATCTGTTTTCAAGTATCGGACGTCATAGTGGATTGTTAAATTCGTCAGTGAGGTCAAAGTGTACCAAAATGATTGGATGACCGCCAGCCAAGCGGTGGTTATTATTAACCAATAAGAAAATAATGATTCTAAAACTCAAGTACTGCATATTTTGCAGACATGGACATGTTTATTAATGCACTTGCGACTCCAATTCTTTCCTACACAGAATGAAACAAACAAAACATACAGCCGTGGATATTACAGCATAAAATTAAAACTCAATGAAAAGGGCACTTTAAGAGCGGGTGCAACCAGAGGTGGAGAACACTTTAATTAAAATGATGCAAATGGCGTTTACACAAAGCCTGTCTGAAACCCTGGGGTTAAATCAGTGTTTCACATCGTAGGGAGATTATATGTACAAAGGGGCACATGCATCAAAGGTTTTTGCGATCGCAAACGGTGCGAATCGCAAAAATCGGCCGTTTGCGATCGCAAATTGGCCTTTGGAGATGCATGAAAGTGTTTCTATGCGCAATTTAAGAATTCGCAATTAATTGCGAATTCCTAAATTATGACTGCATTTAAGGAATCGCAATTTGCGATTCCTTAAATGCAATGCTAGAAGCACTTTCAAATAGCGATTTCGCTATTTGGGACCGCAAATTACAGACAAATCAAACTTGTCTGTAATTTGCAATACCTTCGAAAAATGCTCTAAAATGCATTTTTAAGTTTTAGGTTACACACACACATGCCCTTGGGGCATGTGTGTGCTAACATGGGTGCACATCACAATTTCAGGGGTGCAACAGGGTGTCATTTTGACACCCTGGCACTTGAAATTGCATTCTCAATTTGCGATTCTCTAATTGCGAATCGCTAATTGAGAATGTCTTCCCATTCATTCCTATGGGCCTCTAGGCCCATAGGAATTAATGGGGAGGTATTCCTTAATTGCGACTCGCAATTAGCGAGTCGCAATTAAGGAATGTTTAGGAATCGCTATTTTTATAGCGATTCCTACATGCATAGGCTTTTGCGATTCCTTAATTGCGATTCCTTAATAATCGCAATTAAGGAATCGCAAAAGCCTACCTTGATGCATGTGCCCCAAAGTATTTTTACAGTCGCAAATGGCCCGATTCGCAAAAGTGAGCCGTTTGCGATGTGTAAATGCTTTTCCAAATGTAGAAACATCCGAACTGTGATTCCCCAGAATCGTAGTTTGGGTGTTGAAATTGCTATTTGGAAGGGGCGGGTTTAGAGCGTCCCTTCCAACTAGCAATTTCCAGTGTTATGTATCAAGGTTTTGTGACCGAATTGTGGTCGCAAAACTTTGATATTTTACCACCGACTCAAAGGTGGTGGTAATGCATTCGTGAATTGGAAGGGGTCGGACCCCTTCCCCTTTGTGAATGTTGGAAAAACATTTTGAAAGAGCAGGCAGTGGGACCCTGCATGCTCTTAAAAAATGAAAACAAAACGTTTCATTTTTTACTGTTGAAATGCAAAGTAAAACGTGCTGCATATCAACAAAAAAAAAACTTTATTCAAAGGCAATGACAGACATGGTGGTCTGCTGACCTCAGCAGGCAGCCATCCCTGTGACGGAAGTCATTCCTAATGGGTCGCAAACTGTGACCTACCTCATTAATAATCATGAGATAGGTCGATTTGCAACCCATTAGGAATCGCAAGTATGAAACAAAACGTTTCTTTTACAAGGAATAGCGATTTCCAAATAGCGATTCAGATAAAATCACTATTCCTACTCTTTGTACATCTGGCCCCTTATGTCTTATTCACATTTCCACTCTAAGGGTCTGCCATATTTCCTCGTGTTGCTCTGTTGCACAGCGAGCTGACACCTTCGCGATGGAGTTATGATTTATACAAATGTGGGTTAGAAACCTAGGGCCAGATGCATCAAAATTTTTTGCGATTCCCTAATTGCGAATCTTTGCGATTCGCAATTAGGGAATCGCAAAACGGCATGCATAAAAGTGTGCAGGCCACTTTCTGTGATTCCTAAGGGGTCGTAAATGACCTACCTCATGAATATTAATGAGGTAGGTTGCAATTTGCGACCCCCTAGGATTCGCAAAAATCACAGGGATGGTGGCCTGCTGAGATCAGCAGACCACCATGTCTGTGATTGCTTTTAAATAAAGCAATCATTTTTTTTTTGTAAAGCAGCCTGTTTTCCTTAAAGGAAAACGAGATGCTTTACAAAAAGAAAAATGAAAAGTTTTCTTTTCATTTTTTAAGAGCAGGCAGTGGTCCGTGGGACTACTGCCTGCTCTTAAATTGCTTTTACAAACATTCACAAAGGAGAAGGGGTCCCTTGGGGACCCCTTCCAATTTGCGAATGTCTTACCACCTACTTGCAGTAGGTGGTAATCTGCGAATGTTTTGCAAACGCATTCACGGTCACAAAACATTCATGAATACCTTAGGATTCGCTATTTGGAAGGGACGCCCTAAACACGCCCCTTCCAAATAGCGAATCCCAAACCCATTTTGTAATTCGGTAACAGGTTACCAAATCGCAAAATTGGGTTTGATGCATTGCAAAACCATTTTTTGAGATCGCAAACGGGCCGAGCATGAGCTTTTACTGGGGAGGTCTTCGGAAACATACAAATGTATGTATGCCCTTTTCCAGAGTGAACCTAGCCAAAAGGCAGCAGACCGCTGTACAGGGTCAAAGACAAAGATAGTCAATAAGTGAATGGAAAGGTAGCTGGGCTCTGAGTGTCCACCTCTACAATTAGCGCTCTTTAAAGAGGGGTTTCTCAGCTCTTTCCTAAGTTGGGGCAAGGCTGGGCAATCCTGATGGGTATAGATATGTTCTTCCTGATCGTAGGTGCATAAATAGACAGGACCTGTTGCTTTATTCTTTTTTTTACACTTCTTCATCTCCAGTCTGATGGTGCCCTGGCTGCGTATGTGCCAAGAGCCACCTGAGGTGGTGAGCTTGTCGGCTGGGGCTCAGCTTCAGTTAGGTGTTGCATTACCAGGTCTGAATAAGGTGCAGACAGTGTTTGAGGAGTTGAATGTACAGCAGAGGATACTTTCAAAGGGGCTCAATGAAGATGTTGAAAATGACAGACTGCAAGCTAGAACCATGGGGAACTCCAGAGGTTATAGAGGTTTCTGGGATATGGAGGTACCTTTGTGAAGGAAATGATGTAGGTTGTATGAGTAGGAGGTGGACCAGTGAAGGATGCTGTCATTGACTCCCATGTCAGATGCCAGGGTGTGGATAAGGTTGAGATGATCGATGATGACGAAGGCATCTGAAAGTGCTGGCAACATCAGGAGGCAGTGATCCCTTTTGTCTGTACTCAGGATGCCATCATCTATGACTTGTAATATAGCTGTTTCCATGCTGCAGCATGATCTGCAGCCAGATGGACATACATGCAGTAGTTGGCTGGTGTTGATCGGATCTCTTACAGCCCGCATATCTACAGGGTAGGTGTCTAGAAACCAGGGGCCAGATGTAGGTAAAATCAGTTTAGCGAGTCCTTAATAGCGATTTTTAGGGAATCGCTATTAAGGACTCGCAAAATGCTATGTGGGTAGGAATCTCAAAAATGTTAGCGATTCCTACACATTCCTTATTTGTGACTCGCAAATTGCGACTCGCAAATAAGGAATGGGTTCACATTCATTCCTATGGGCCAACAGGCCCATAGGAATGAATGGGAATTGCGCACGCAATTTGCGAGTACCCAGTAGGTACTCACAAATTGCGCACGCAATTTCAAGGGTGCAAGGGTTCCAAAAGGACACCCTGTTGCACCCCTGAATTGTGCATGTGTGCACTTGTGGCGCACGTATGTGTGCCACATGGCACTTTGAAATAAGCAAAAAGTGCTTTTTTAAAGGAAATCGCAACTCAATTTGCGATTCCTTAAGGCAATATCGCAATTTGCGATGCCTACTAGCATAGCATTTAGGGAATCGCAAATTGCGATTCTCTAAATGCTTGTGCAAAATAAGGAATCGCAATTTTTGCAATTCCTTATTTTGCAAGTAGGTATTTGCCTACCTACATAGCACACAGCTAAATTGCGATCGCAAATGCTGATATTCTGCGAATTTCAGTGTTTGCGATCGCTATTTCGCTTGCTACATCTGGCCCCAGATCTTTTCCCAGCCAGGACTCTCTCAGAGAACATTCCACAGTGGTTATCTGTGCCTTTTACAAGTCATGGATCCCTTCTCCCTTTTTGTGTCCCTTTAATAGCAGCAGGGACCACTACTTGACTCTGCCTGGGTGTGTAGAATGCTTTTTCAATAATTTTGCTGATGAAGGGTAGGTGAGTGATGGGCTGGTAGCTGGTGAAAGAACATTTGAGATATTCTGGTATCTCAAAAATAAGTCACTCATCCCAAGTTGCCAGGTAATGTACTTCAGCTGTATGACAAAAATGTTAGGGCATCGACCCCACTTAAATATACAAGGTTAAAAGAAGAATGGTCTAATAGTCTCATTTTCTGTTCCCCTCTATAAACATTGGCTACGGCTATGTGCTTCTTGCTGTCAGTGGGTCTCAGATATCTCTTTGCCTCTGCCTTAGTCCTTTCTTTTTTTTTTATAACCTTTATTTATCGTTTTTAAGAAAGACTCAACAGGTGTACAGCATTAAATAGCGCATAATGGTGGATTGTACAGCAGAGTATCATGCTTAGAGCAGAACCTCCCGACTTATGGTATGATGATGCAACAGAAGTCAAATAGCCTGACAATATACTCAGTTCGTTTCTTCCTCTGTCGTTTCTTCGCCCACACCTGACTCATTCTGATCGCTGTCATTTGATTCAGCATTCAGGAATGCGTTATAAAGCTCCCTCCACTGTGTGAGATCCTCATCTAGTTTGTCATCTCTTCAACTAGCTTTCATATAGGCTTCCTCCCCCAGTGTCCATTCGCGTACGTCCCTCATCCACACATCAACCTCAGGGGCAAGCCTCCCCATCCACGTTATTGCTACTCTGCGCCTCGCCAACACTATGAGCAGCTGCAAGAGTTTGTAAGCTATCTTACAATTTTTGGGTTTCCGGATGTGTCCCAACAGGCAGTGTAGTGGTGACCACTCCACCCGAAGGCCCATGCCCCTCTGCACCTTCTCCACTAGCCCAGCCCAGAATTGCCTTACCCCGGGACACCCCATGCTAAGTGCAGGAAGTCCACCCCTCTTCTCCGCAGCGAGGGCATGTATCCGGGCGGTCTGCGCAATGAGGTGCAACTTCACTGGGGTCATGTAGATGCGGTGTAAGTAATTGTAGTGTATGAGTTTGAAGCGAGCATTACATGATACTGTATGTGTAAGTGCGCCTATTTCTTTCCACGCCCTTTCACCTAGGGGCTCTGTCAAGTCCGCATCCCAAGTCGCCCGCGCCCTAGGAGGGGGGCTGTTAAATCAACCCTCATTGCATTATAGAGGAGAGAGATGAATCGGTGCCCAGCTCCACATGCGAGCATTATATCCAGTGTTTGTGTCGTCTTTGGGACGGCTAGAAACGTAGGCCTTGCTGCTTTAAACAGGTCAGATAATCCAGCATAATGTAGGTAGTGGCCCCGCCCCAGCCGAAAGTCCTGTCTCGCCTGGGTATAAGTCAGCCAATATGTTACATCCTCCCTTCCACCATGCCTGGAAGGACATATTCTCCATCATTTTCCGCACCAGAGCAAGAACCCACACTGATAGTTCCCAATGGAACGAAGCGTCCCTTAAAATCCATTCCACCAAATATTGCCAGATGATCGCAGTCTGTTAGATTATATAGGGCATGTCATCAGGGACTCCCACCCCTTCCACCAGCGCCATTGGGAGCCTATTCAGCAAAACTCATCCTTTTAGTAGCCTCTTCTCCCAGTTATCCCATTCAACCAGCTGCCAGGACGCATGCTGTAAGTGAGCCACATAGATGTAAAGGTCCAATCTAGGGGTCTCCAATCCCCCCTCCTCATACAGCCGATTTAGAGTGTCCAGTGTCACTCTGCTGCGACGGCCGGCCCAATAGAGGACCACTAGTATAGAGTTCAACTGCTTGGCACAGCGAGTTTTGGAGCATATCTAAGCAGCGAGGCAGCACTTTTATCTTAGCCACTGCCAGTCTACCGATCAAGGAGAGCGGCAGTGTGTTCCAAATGGACACCGATCGCCTCAACGCATCAACTGTTCTGTGCACATTGAGGTGCAATAATTGCATGTCCTGTACACCTAGGTATCTAAAATGTCCTGGCTCCCAGTGCAACACAAGATAGGGAAGTCACTCCAAGGGCAGGGCAGCCAGGCGGGCCATTTGGAAGAGCAAAGATTTACGTTTGTTAAGGCGAAGTCCTGAGTAAGTACCGAAATCCTCCATAATCTGCAGCAACTTCGGCATTGCCTCGTGGGGCAAGGCGACATAGAAAAGGGCATCATCTGCATACAATAATATCAAGTGGAGCGTCCCACCCATCCAGATACCCCGCCGATCAAGATCCCTCTGCGCCCAAATGGCCAGTGGCTCACTCAATAGCCAGCACGAACGGTAGCGGCAAGAGCGGGCAACCCTGGCGCGTGCCCCGCTCCAGCATCCGAACCCTCGGATCGACTCTGGCCCACACGGACCCGGGCACATGACGCAACATATAGGAGTTCAACCCAGCAGCGGAATCATGGACCAAATCCCGCCACCCTCAGTACTTCCAGCAGATACCCTAATCGACAGGCTCATTCGAGGTCTATGGATACCAGGGCCAGTGCCACATCCCTGTGGAGTACATCGTGCATGACATGTGTTAACCGCCTTATTTTCATACCAGTGTTGCGACCTGGTATAAACCCACATTGGTCCTCATTGATCAAATGGGACATATACGGAGCCAGCCGCTGCGCCAAAACGTTACACAATACTTTAACGTCCGAGTTAATCATGGTAAGCGGTCGATAGGTGGCAAGATCCCGGCTATCACCGCCCCTGGCTTCAAGAGCATGACTATCTCCCCTTCCCGCATGGTTAGGGGCAAGAGCCCCAGCTCATATGCCTCCTCATACACCTGTAGTAGGGGCTATGCCAGCTTCGCCGAGTACGTCTGGTAAAATTCCGTCAGAAATCTGCCCACGGCCAGCGCCTTGGCCCTGGGCATCGACCGCTATGCCTCTAAAACAACTTCAATAGTTACCTGAGCTTCGCGTTCCTTCAACCCCAAAGTCGGTGGCGCAGTAGCAATAACCCCCATAAAAAGGGGTCCTTGCACACTGCCGGGTCCGCCGTATATACTTTCTGCAAGTGCTGTCTAAACACTTGTAAGATTTACCCTCTGGTGTGTGCTAGGCCCCCCACCACATCTGTCAAGCAGGTCGTCAGAGGTGTCGTCTGCTCCTTTCGCAAAATCCAGGCCAGTAGTCGCCCAGATTTTTCCCCCTCAGCATGGAGCCGCTAGCAGTACTGGCAAAGTGTGTACTTGTACAGTCTGTCCCATCTGTTTCTAATTCGCAAACACAGGTTTCTCTCTTGGTCACCGGTGGCCGGGTGGTCTCGATCCCCTGCCTGAACCTCCGCCAGGATGCTCTCCTCCTCACCCAGTTCCCATTGCAGCTGGTGGCAGGCCCTGCACGTCAAACCCATACTGGCTCCCTGCATCGATGCCTTCATTGCCTCCCACTCCGTGGCTCTGCTAGATGTCCCCTTCCATTTGAAAGTCATGTACTCTTTTAGTGCCTGAGATAGGGTCTCCCTCCCCACCTGTCACTCAGTATGTCAGGGGGCAGTATCCATCATCGCAGTCCCCGAATGGGGGCACCCCACTGTACCCCACATCTCACCGGTGCATGATCTGACAGAAATCGGGCCAAATGAGTCACCTCCACCTCCGGGAGGGCAGGCATTCCTGTCACCAACACCCTGTCTAGCCTACTAAGGGAAAAGCACGTGAGCAGCTTGTGCGTCGGGTGCCTTTCACGCAAGACGTCCCGTAGATTCAGCTCTTGCATGACTTCACTGATCTTTTGTGTCATCCGTGGTTTAGTTCCTTTTTTAGGAGGGTGTCTATCTAGGTCGGCGTCTAACACACAGTTGAAGTCCCCCATCCACAATAGTCGTGCATCTAATTCTGGGGCTATTTAATCCTCAAAAGGTTTTAAAAACGTAGGGTCATCAGTGTTTGGGGCATAGGTGTTTAAAATAGTGATGTCCCAGCCATCTAATGTACCCCACAGGAGCACATAGTAGCCGTTTAGATCCGCCACTGTGTTTGTAATAGGGAACGGTGTCCCAAGGGCTACCCACACCAGTGTGCCTCTGGCATATGTAGAGTAGGAGGAAGGAAACGTTTGACCCCGCCACTTCTTTGCTACCCTGGCTGCCCTGATGTCATCTAGGTGCATTTCCTGAAGACAGGCTATGGATACTTGGTGTCGTTTAAGAAAGGATAGCACTCTATGGCGTTTAGTGCATGTGCCCAAGCCTCTAACATTCCAGCTCAGGAAACTAATCTCTGTCGCCATGCCAATATAGTTTCGAATTTGTACATCTCGCATACCTCTGCCCACCTCTCGCTGTCACCTCCCGCTGCACACCTTCAAAACAAACTACAACAAAACGATTCTGAAGTATATCTCCCCAACTCCCACCCACGGACAATGAACATGCAACTGCTCGTTCGAGGACGTGCACAGCTTCCCAAAACGCCCGACAGGGGCCATTGATCCCCCCCGGGCAATGAGCCACCCTGACCCACCCACCCAAGAACTAAACCAGCAATTGCCCTATAAGAAATATATGTAGCAAGATCCCAATTGCGTCTGGATCTCAGTCGTAATCAATCTCTGCCAGAGACCCACCAGATCTTTCATCCAGAACATTCGCGCAGCTTACTCCTATACCTCCAGCCTACACACACTCACTGCCTCTCCAGCCAATCCCTCTCTCGCAACACAGGCACTTGCAGTAAGTATTGAAAGAAGGCCAGCAATCCTGTGTGTCTGGCCGTGTCGGCTCTCAGGCCCCATCAGCCACTGTCACCACATCCAGCAAAGTCTCTGGGACAATATCCACCGTCGGGCCCAGTGACTGCAACTGCTCCGCCAGGTTCAATGTCGTATATGCATCCAGCGACTCTGGGCCACCGCCTCCATCGTTCCCATCTGCATGGTGCCGTCCTCGCCCATGGTTATTCTTTGTTCCGTCTGTGGGTCAGTTTCCGGGAGAGCTGACGAATGTTCTTTTCGCTGTGTCCCTTTACCTGGGCGAGTGCCCTTTGCTCATTTCTGGCCGTGTTGTTCATGTGGAAGTAGTTTGCCTCCCCGAACCTCCAACCATTTCCATGCCTCCTCTGGGGACTCAAAGAAATGAGCCTTGCCTTGTGCCAATACTCTCAGTTTTGCCGGATATAGTAGCATGTATTGTAGTTGAAGGTCTCGCAACTTCCTCTTGACCCCCAGGAAAGTTTTCCGTTGGTCCCGCACCTGCTTTGTGTAGTCCGGGTATATAGGGATTTTATTGTTCTCAAAACTGAGGTCCCTGGTTGCATGCAGGATACAGTCTCTGTCGCGATAATTCAGCACTTTAGCTATGATAGCCTGTGGCTGTGCTCTCCGGGAGGGGCCAGCATCAGGGCCCTATGCGCCCTCTCTATAACAAAAAATTCACATAGTCCCCGAGGATGCAATTACAATCGTATCCATTGTTCGAGAAATTGCTCCATAGATCCCTCCTCCATGCGCACCAGGAACCCCAGGAATCAGATGTTACTGCGCCTGGTGTGCCCTTCCGTGTCCTCAGCCCGGTGCCCCGAGGCTTTCATAGCTGTGGACATCTGAGCCACCTGCTTCTTGAGTGTTGCCACCTCACCCTTCAGGTCCACAATGTCTCCTTCAGCCAGGGTCACTTTATCTGCCACCTTTTGCAGATCTGCCCTCAGGAGGTTCATGCCTATAGAAACTGCCTCAATTTGATTCTCCAGGTCTTTCCTGGACCACTGAATAGCAGCTAAGAGCTTCGCCCGCGAGGGCTCACCTATGTCTTCATCTACCTCCCCTACTCCACTGCCCGTTTGCCTTGTTATACGCTGCGGGGGGTAGTGCGGCATGGTGTATTGCATGATGCTGTTGGCTCCTGCCAATCGCACTGCTTTGTCTTTGCCCATCGCACCTGAAAAAAGGGCCTCTACACAGTGTGAGCCCTTAGTCGGCTCACTCCGCGAGGTGCCAAGGGTTCCCCCGTCCGGATTCACCAGGTACCACCTTGCATGCCTTCCCCACGGGGTTATCACTGCCCGAACGCAGTTGTGGCTCCTGGGCAGTTTGGATAAGTGCAGCTGCAGTCCCACTCTATTGTTCCAGAAGCACACCACCTCAGTTGGCTGTCTCTCTGAAAGGCCTGTTCCTCCCCGTGTCAGATCCACAGTGCCACACTCCCAATGCAGCATGTGCAGGATCACAAGTCCCTTATGGGCAACGCAAGCAAGGGATACTTCCCTTTCCAGGGTATCTCGCGCTGGCCCAGTCTGGATGAACTCAGGCACCCTCTCACCTGAGGTCCACCGCGGGAGCACAGGGCTGTTCCTCACCCATCCAGGCTCCAGTTCAGGCTTCCAGCCGGGTCTGTCACTTGGAGGGTACACCAGGCCTCCCCGCCAGTATTGGCTGCAGCCCACTGGCCCAGCCCGGCACCGCAGGCTCGAGCCCGTCCTCCGCAGGCCCAGCGTCACACCAGCAGGTGCCGTCCGCTCCGATGCACCGGTTCACCGCCGGCCACTGCCCTCCGACTCGGCCACTGACAGCTCCCAGGGCCATCGACGTCAGACAGCCGCAGCCCTACACCGCTCGGCCTCATGCAGCGCTCCTCACAAGTCCCAAGCACAGGGACACAGCCCGCCCAGGCTGTCACAGCGGCAGGAGGGCCCCGGCACAAAACACAGAGTTGCAGGCCAAATCCCCAACCCCCACCAACAGGATCTCTCGTGCTCAGGGTCCTTGTCTCAACACAGGCCTCGCTCACCAGGCAGCACGCCGGTGCAGAGCCATTCTTCACATGTCATCTCACCACCGCAGTCGCAGCTGACCCTATTGCAGGTCCCTTAGTCGCCTCCTCACCCAGGCAGGCATCCTGCCCAGCAATGCGTCCTGCAGGCCCACGGACCGGCGCCAGGCCGCCACAATCCACCGCCTCACTGCTAACCACCAGCTCGGCACGAGGCGGTCGCCTGGTTTCTTGCTCTGCTGTACTCTCAGTCCGCTCAGATCGGGACCGCAACGTCTGCGCTTATTTTCTGACAACTGCCAGGATGATTTTCAGCTGATCTTAGGATTGCAGCATCAGGATAATGCAGGATTGCTAGGCAGGCCAGCCGGGAGCTCAGTGGCTCATGTCCTGTCGGCCATGTTGGTTGGCCACTGGTCCGCCATAGTCTTTTCTTAATGTAACTAGTGGGGATGCTACTTGGCAGTGGGATTGTTTTATTGTTGTAAAGCAACGGAACAACAAGTGGCTTGCATGTAACAGCAATGAACCTCATGGTTCTGGAACAAAAACTGAATGAATATAAAAATTCCAGCACTCACGTTTGTAATTCATTGCACACTAGAGCATGCTATGTTACTGCCATCCGTTCATCTGAGGTCCAAAAAGAAGACAAATGAAAAGTAAGTGAAAGGCTATTTTAATGTTGTTATGGTGTTCTGTAGTGCTACCTATTTAATATATATATATATATATATATATATATATATACATATATATATATATATATATATATATCCTGTATATATATATATATCAAAGAAGAATCCTGCTCCAACAAAGAAGAGGCACGTACATCAGGTATGTAGGAATAGGGCTCATTTATTGAAAGTCAGGTCTCCCACGACCCCACATTGGAAGAGAGACGCGTTTCGCCTGCGCAGCAGGCTTTATCAATATATATATATATTCACTGAAAAAACCATAGGTTTCAGGCACGTTATAGTTAGAAATTAGCATTTAAAAAACCTTAGAAATTCACTGAAAAAACCATAGGTTTCAGGGGCGTTATAGTTAGTTGGACATTTCACTCGTACAAAACCATAGAAATTCCCCGTTATAGTTAGTTCAGCTAACTATAACTCGCGCGCCCCGCAATGCACTGCTAATGACGTCACATATTACATCACTCATGACATGGTCAGTGACATCACTCATGACATCACTGATGACATCTCAAATGACATCACTGATGACATCACTGATGACATCATCCTTGTGATAGAGTGGCAGACCTCCTCTCACCCTAATATAACCTTTGATACACACACTCAAAAATACAAACTAACATTTTTAAAACAATGGACATACCAATACCAGTTACAACACACCTATTCAGTAATTCCAAGATCTACACACACATCCACTCATTCACCAACAGTCCCTATACAGTCACTCATACATGTACTCACTCATCATATGTACTCATACACCTATACATCCTGTTACACACCGCCACTCATCCATAGAGTTACTCACACACATAGTCACACATGCAAACATAGTATCAAACATCCATTTACTTGCATATACAGTTATACACACACTACCACATTTACTTCTACAGAAACTTACACATACTTACTCTCTTAAACAATCACTTATAGAAACACCTACTTATTTGTACACAAACTCTTCCAATCTCTCACTCTCACATATATTCACTTATATACACCATTACTCACATATACTAGTTTAAAACATATGTAGTTACTCATAAAGACACTATTGAGACAGTCATTCACTCACTAACACACCCATACACATACTCATCCACCTATACAGTCCTGCACACATGCTGTCTTCAACACATACAAACAGTGAGTCACTCATTCATGCATCTATGCACTAAGTAATACCCCCCACCGAACCCATACAGACACTCAGACACTCATACTGATACTCAAAAAACCAACTAATAACCCATATAGACACTCATGTAGCTACTCACCAACCCATGCAGCCACTTATACACAAAGTGAGAGACTGATACAGATATTTTCATATTTAAACATTACTCACTAACCCATGTATTCACTAAGATACACTTAGTCAGTTATACAATCAATTTTACAAAATAAATCATCCATTTAGACACTTATATACCCATTTATTCTTCCATCAACCTTGAGATATACATATATAAAACATATTTAATTTTCAGAAAAACACTGGATGATATCATCAGTGATGTCATTTGAGATGTCATCAGTGATGTCATGAGTGATGTCACTGACCATGTCATGAGTGATGTAATATGTGACGTCATCAGCAGTGCATTGCGGGATGCCACGAGTTATAGTTAGCTGAACTAACTATAACAGGGGAATTTCTATGGTTTTGTACGAGTAAAATGTCCAACTAACTATAACGCCCCTGAAACCTATGGTTTTTTCAGTGAATTTCTAAGGTTTTTTAAATGCTAATTTCTAACTGTAACGTGCCTGAAACCTATGGTTTTTTCAGTGAATTTCTAAATGCATTTCTAACTATAACGTGCATGAAACCTATGGTTTTTTCAGTGAATATATATATATTTATTATACTATGTATACATGTGAAAATGTCTCGGTCCCCTGTTTGCCTCGGTGGCACGGAAAAAATGGGTGGAACTGACGTCAGCACGCCGACGAGGTCCTCTTATGGCTCCGATGACGTCATACGGTGTCGCGAGCGGAGCCGTGCTCGTTGGACGTGGGAGAGCTAGGAAAGAATTTCTGTGGAATGCTGGTGCAGGGGATATTCACCTAAGTGTTCAGGCTAGTCCTTTGGGAGCAACTGTTTATGTTGCCACTCCAGAAACCGAAACCAGTGATCCGAGGGCAGAGGCCCTTCAGATGGCACACGAGGTGGGGTGCCCAGTCGTGTGCACCGGCAGGGCAGCGAAGTGACAAGCACCACAACCCACAAAAAGGTAACGAGGGCACTGAATAACACAGGATCTTCTCTTTGTATCTGGCAGGAACAACGAAGTTAAAATGCCCTAGTACCAAAATGTAGAATTAGTGCTACAACGGTCTTCAAGAGGACCTGCGATGCCGCTTCTGCCTCCCGTACCCTGGAGGCGGCACATGGGTCACGCGGGTACGGTCATACTGCGGTGGGACGCACACTCGTTGACCTCTCATGGCACTGCTCAACACTTCAGGGAGGACGCTTTCCATTAGCTATGTTTTCTGATGACATGTCGCACCGACTCCGTCCAACAACAGAACTCCTTTAGATCCAAACAGACTCTTCCACTCTCTCACCGGAAGTGAAACCAGGCCACGCGGACACTTTCACAATACAACAGCCGGGAATGCACTTTTCGGTAAAAAAACACATTCCTTCCTCCTAATTAATCAAATAAACGTCTCACTGAAGAACAGGGGCCAGCTTCGATCGGTAAACAGCCGTTACAACGACTTTTTACTTTGCGATACCATTACAACGCATGCATTACCACGCATGCGTTGTACATCACAAAGTCATTACTACGCATTTTTAGAACGCATGGTCATTTACCACGCATGCCTTTACAACGAATTTTGTTGTAAAGGTATGTATGGTAAATGACCATGCGTTCTAAAAACATGTAGATGCATCCATGTCGTTGTAAGGAAACAGAGGCTGATCCGTTTCCTCACAACGACGTGCACCGCCCCTCAGAGATGACGTGAAGCAGGAACCACGAGGAGAGAGGAACCATGAGGAGTGAGAGGTAAGGGGGATTGGGCATGGGGTGGGGGTTTCTTTTCTAGGGTTTAGGGTAGTGCAGTGGTGTTTGGGTGGTGTAGGGGGTCATGCTGGGGGTAGTGTTTTAGGGTTTAGGGTAGTGCAGTGGTGTTTGGGTAGTGTAGGGGGTCATGCTGGGGGTAGTGTTTTAGGGTTTAGGGTAGTGCAGTAGTGTAGGGGTCGTGCTGGGGGTAGTGTTTTAGGGTTTAGGGTAGTGCAGTGGTGTATGGGTAGTGTAGGGGTCGTGCTGGGGTAGTGTTTTAGGTTTAGGGTAGTGCAGTGGTGTTTGAGTAGTGTAGGGGGTCATGCTGGTGGTAGTGTTTTAGGGTTTAGGGTAGTGCAGTGGTGTTTGTGTAGTGTAGGGGGTCATGCTGGGGGTAGTGTTTTATGGTTTAGGGTAGTGCAGTGGTGTTTGGGTAGTGTAGGGGTCGTGCTGGGGGTAGATTTAGGGTTTAGGGTAGTGCAGTGGTGTTTGGGTAGTGTAGGGAGTCGTGCTGGGGGTAGTGTTTTAGGGTGGTGCAGTGGTGTTTGTGTAGTGTAGGGGTTGTGCTGGGGGTAGTGTTTTAGGGTTTATGTTAGTGCAGTGGTGTTTGGGTAGTGTAGGGGGTAGTGCTGGGGTAGTGTTTTAGGGTTTAGGGCAGTGCAGTGGTGTTTGTGTAGTGAAGGGGGTCATGCTGTGGGTAGTGTTTTAGGGTTTAGGGTAGTGCAGTCGTGTTTGTGTAGTGTAGGGGGTCGTGTTTTAGGGTATAGGGTAGTGCAGTGGTGTTTGGGTAGTGTAGGGGGTCATGCTGGGGTTAGTGTTTTAGGGTTTAGGGTAGTGCAGTGGTGTTTGGGTAGTGTAGGGGTCGTGCTCGGGTAGTGTTTTAGGGTTTAGGGTAGTGCAGTGGTGTTTATGTAGTGTGGGAGGTCATGCTGGGGGTATATTTAGGGTTTAGTGTAGTGCAGTGGTGTTTGGGTAGTGTAGGGAGTCGTGCTGGGGTAGTGTTTTAGGGTTTAGGGTAGTGCAGTGGTGTTTGGGTAGTGTAGGGAGTCGTGCTGGTGGTAATGTTTTAGGGTTTAGGGTAGTGCAGTTATGTTTGGGTAGTGTAGGGTGTCATGCTGGGGGTAGTGTTTTAGGGTTTAGGGTAGTGCAGTGGTGTTTGGGTAGTGGAGGGGGTAGTGTTTTAGGGTTTAGGGTAGTGCGCCCAACCAGCCACAATATCCATGGACAAAGGGGATCCTGACTCTTTGGAACACTCTGTCAATTGAATAATTTGGGTCAAGGGCCCTACCACGTCCAAGACCTATCAATTCCTTTCTTGGGATCCCGCATATACTTGGAGAAAAAGGTACATAGTTTCTCATCAATTTCAGGCGTGTGTGCCACCTTCCCCTTCAGTGAGGGCCGGGGGCATTCTCCCCTCATCCTATTCCTGACCTCCCTTTCAAGGGGTTGATGGATTTTCCCCACCACATACTCTGCCACTTTGGCGTCAGGTGTCCACTCTGCCGACCTAGGATGGTAAATTTGGGTAGGCTCGAACATGTCCGAGTGGACCCCGTCCCCAACCGGGGACTAAGAGGAGTTGGACTCTGGACGCCAGGGACGCCCGAGTCCTTATCCTCATCGGAGGAGAAATCGTCCTCCGATACACCCTCTCCCTCTAAGGGAAACCCGCCGTTGGGGTCTACAATAGTGGTGACAGTGTCGCAATTTTCTCCGGGCCCCTCCTCCTCCGTTCGCGCACTCTTGAGGAAGGTCTCCGTAAGTTTATCAAATCCTTCCAAGTGCCCCGCGTTAGGCTTAACGGCCCTTTTATTCCCCATCTGGGAGCTACTTGGACCCGCCACCACCAGATCTGGGTCACTGAACACCCCAGGGATGCTTTTCGCCAGCTCATCAACCTGATCCCTAAGAGGAGCCAGCGCCCTAGAAATAGCCAGAGAGAGGGCTTGGTCCACTACTGGAGGTAGAAGTTGGGGGCCATTCCTCCTCCACTTCCTGGTAGGAGGAGTAAAAATGGTCTTCTGGAGAAGACATGATAGCAGAGGGTGTGAGCACAGAACAAATGCCCTTAAAATCCTTAAGACAGCCCCCTCGCCGGTGCTCCAACAGCTGGGCTTTCCCCGAAGCTGTTATAAGAATAGACTGAGGCGCAATACCAATTACCACCACCAGGTGGCGCTGGTCACTAACGTGGCCGTGTGGGGAAATCACCGCGTAGCGGTGTCAAAATTAGGCGAGGGTTGGTCGGGAATCAAGCGGATACTAAAGGAGTGACCGGATTCCCAAACGTGCGTAAAGACCAGCGGGAGCGCTCGACGGAGCTGTCTCGCTCAGACCAGACGCGCCTGACAGGATCTCACCGCGCGCAGAGCAAACAGCGGGAGAAACTGCGAGGGGGAGAACGCGCTCGGGCAAGAGCCTGCTGCGCAGGGAATATGAAACAATACCAAGGCAATAATGCTAATAACGTGCACAAGAAACCGCTATACAAACAGCAACAACGTCAGATTAAGCCAAGAATGTAAGGAATGCACTTAACTGACGAGCAGTGAAGAAAGAGGAAGCGGAAGGGACGTCACGATATTATATACGATGGACTGTGATATGATTGGACTATAGTTGCCTTGGAGACTACCCCCTAATGGTTCATGGGTTGTGTAGTCTTTTGTTTAATGATTGTTGTGTTACGTTTTCTTTGAACTGCTATGCAAATAAAGTGAGGAAAGATATGCATAATCCTCGCCTCCGTCCTGCCATAGAATTCATTCAACTTTATTTGATCTGATTTAGAAACATAGATCATAAAAGTGTACATAAAAACAGTAAATCCTCTTTCCTAATACAATACAGTGAGAATTAATTAAAACCAGTAGGTAAAAACGGGTGTTACAAAGCCCGGTTCAGAGCAACTTCAGGTTAACAGAATCGTAAAGTTCAATGTTTCGCAAGATCAATCTCATGTACTTCGTGCAAAATACGCAATAAGGGGTCCAAGTAAGATGTAACGCTCCAATACCTGACCAGTTTACACTATATAAAACTGCAGAAAAACTAAAAATAAAAAGTGTTTTGCACACTTCTGTCATTGGGGTATATGTGGGATACATCTGGGTGATATTTGTGCTACATTTGGGCTCTTTTTTCTCTGGTGGCCATCTTGGGAGACTTATTTGTTATGAAGTTTCCTAATTCCGTCATTTCCTGCAGTCTCCTCAGTAGGAAATGCTTTCACTTTTACTTTGATTCCATCAAGAAGGCATTCAGATGTGTCACACATTTGCCATAAATTCAGAATGTTAGCACTCTAGTTGTTCATTAGATCACTGTAGTAAAGCTGCTGCTCACCAGGGAGTTAACTGGAAGTCTACTGCTGGTATTGAAAGTGATTGTTTCAGTCTGCATGTCAGAATTTTCTAATGAAATAGAAGAGGATTTGAGATCTCACTTAAAACATGCCCTAAATTTTCTTTCTGCAGCACTAACCATAATTTTTATGGCAAAATGAACCCCCTCATTTTGTTCCTTTTTAAATTAAATGTTTTAAGTGTTACCAGTTTATTCCAATCAAGATGGCTTCAGGTGTGCCATACTTTTGTCATAAGTAAGACTGTTAGCGCTCTAGTTGTTCTTTAGAACACTCTGGGAAGCTGCAGTATAACACAAAGGCATCAACTGACAGGCTGCTCCTGTTGAAATATAACAGGAAGATATTTGAGATCTCACTTAAAACATGTCCTAATTTTTCTTTCTACAGCACTAACCATAATTTCTATGACAAAATGAACCCCCTCATTTTGTTCCTTTTAAATTAAATGTTTTAAGAGTTACCAGTTTATTCCAATCAAGATGGCTTCAGGTGTGACATAATTTTGTCATAAGTAAGACTGTTAGCGCTCTAGTTGTTCTTTAGAACACTCTGGGAAGCTGCAGTAGAACACAAAGGCATCAACTGACAGGCTGCTCCTGTTGAAATATAACAGGAAGATATTTGAGATCACACTTGAAACATGACCTAATTTTTCTTTCTACAGCACTAACCATAATTTCTATGACAAAATGAACCCCATCATTTTGTTCCTTTTTAAATTAAATGTTTTAAGTGTTACCAGTTTATTCCAATCAAGATGGCTTCAGGTGTGCAATACTTTTGTCATAAGTAAGGCTGTTAGCACTCTAGTTGTTCTTTAGAACAGTCTGGGAAGCTGCAGTAGAACACAAAGGCATCAACTGACAGGTAAGCCTGGGCAAAGCACTACGCTACGCTCGCGTAGTTTGCGAAGTTTGCGCTACTTCGCACTACGCGAATTGCACGTAGCACTGTGCAAACACCCGTAGCGTAGCGCAGCGGTCATTTTTTGCTTGCTCGCGGTTCTCAACGTCAAGTTGGCGACCGCGAGCAAGCAAAATGACATCCCGGCGAGACTTTTTCCTCGTTCGCGATCAGCAACATCAAGTTGCCGATCGCGAGCGTGGAAAATAAACCTCCCGGCGAGATTCTCAACGCGGGGAGGTCAGGTTTCTCATTGCGAGTGGTCGCGTATGCTCGCGACCGCTCGCGATGAGAAACTACCAGTCCGCGTTGAGAAAGCTGTCGCTCGAGTAAAAATCTACTCGAGCGGCAGCAAAAGACAGCTCGCACTGTGCAAGATGCCGTTTTCAATGATTGCACAGTGCGGACAAGCATCCGGCACTGTGCAATCATCGCGAACAGCGCACTACGCAGTTCGCGTAGTGCTATGCGTAGCTTGCGTAGTGCGAAGTGCACTTCGCGTAGCTTCGCGTAGCGCTACTTCGCGAACTACGCCCAGGGTTACTGACAGGCTGCTCCTGTTGAAATATAACAGGAAGATATTTGAGATCTCACTTAAAACATGTCCTAATATTTCTTTCTACAGCACTAACCATAATTTCTATGGCAAAATGAACCCCCTCATTTTGTTCCTTTTTAAATTAAATGTTTTAAGTGTCACCAGTTTATTCCAATCAAGATGGCTTCAGGTGTGCCATACTTTTGTCATAAGTAAGACTGTTAGCTCTCTAGTTGTTCTTTAGAACACTCTGGGAAGCTGCAGTAGAACACAAAGGCATCAACTGACAGGCTGCTCCTGTTGAAATATAACAGGAAGATATTTTAGATCACACTTGAAACATGTCCTAATTTTTCTTTCTACAGCACTAACCATAATTTCTATGACAAAATGAACCCCATCATTTTGTTCCTTTTTAAATTAAATGTTTTAAGTGTTACCAGTTTATTCCAATCAAGATGGCTTCAGGTGTGCCATACTTTTGTCATAAGTAAGGCTGTTAGCACTCTAGTTGTTCTTTAGAACACTCTGGGAAGCTGCAGTAGAACACAAAGGAATCAACTGACAGTCTCTGCCCTTGTTGGATGTACATGTTTTACTGAGAATGTCAGACTTCATTCTCACATGACTGAGAAAGATAATGTGAATTTACAGAAAATATGCTCTCATTTTAGCTTCTGGAGCACCTTCCAAAACTGTATGGGACAAGCATGTGAAAATAGTTTTCTCTCAAACATGATTCATGATATCATTTCATTTCATTTCAAATAGCTTTATTCGACAGCATATGTCATAAAAGCATCGAATAGCATATATACATTAAAAATAGCTTCTGTACAATAAAAAAGAGAGGGGAATCAAATAATACAGAGGGTTGTTTAGCAGTCTCATAAGATATAGTTAATAGCAGCATATTTGGTTAAAACCATTAAACAAATATCATAAAAGAGAATTCATTCAGGGGCACTGTGTACATATAAGGGACAAGTCAATTATGATGAGCAGCATATAACAATGTATGTATAAGGTACTAGTGCTATCCTTAAAATTAATAGCAGCATATTTGGTTAAAACCATTAAGCAAATAACATAAAAAAGATTCCATTCTGGGACACTGTGTAGATATAAAGGGCAGGTCAGTTATGGTGAGCAGTATATGACAATATATATGTAAAGTGCTAATGCTATCCCTAAAATTAATAGCAGCATATTTGGTTAAAATCATTAGACAAATGTCATAAAAGAGATTTCATTCTAGAACACTATATACATATAGGGGACAAATCAGTTAATGTGAGCATTATATAACAACGTATAAATAAAATGCTAATGCTATCTATATCATGATTAATACTTTAAAAATTACATTGCAGACCAATATAGTATGTGATTTAAACACCTATAATAGATCGTGTGTCTACATTGGGGTCACACTTTGTATGGCTCTAATTCTTATTAGCCAGGCCCGGCCTAAGAACTTGGCCACTCCACATGAAAAAGGACGCTGGGATCAGATTTTAGAATACGCAGAGCAGACCGGAAGTCACGAGTGCCCATGCCACTACATATTGGTTTTATCCACTTGCTCCTAGGTGTAGCATATGCAGGGCAAGCAAAGAGGACATGGGCAATGCATTCGACCAACGCTATCCCAGCAGAAGGTTTTTCACAGGGTAAAATCACCTTAGAACACACCACAATTCCTGAAATTAGTATGGTACCATCAACAAATGATTTCTAATGTAACTAAAGTCTGTTATCACCCTTTATAGTTCTCCTTTTGGTAGCCCTCAAAATCTTCGATTCACTACAATGCATTTCAATGGGGTACTATCATTTATATTGGTCCCAAGATGGCTGCCAGCAATTCCAGGATGAAGTGCTGACAGCCAATCAGATCTCACGATGACATGTGTGGTTAGGCTCTGCCCAGATATATATGTGTTTTCTTTTTCAAATTTCTCAGGAACTACTGAACGGATTTACACCATTTAACCAAAAGGCACGACTCTGAACCAAGGGCTACCTTTTTGCCAAATTTGGTGTAAATCCGTTCAGCAGTTCGGGCTGTAGCTGCGATGAAAGGTTCCTATGGAAAATTGCATGGGGAAAACACGTTTTGGGACCCCCTTTTTCTCAGCCCCCACTTGACGAATCACCCGAGACTTTCAGGATAGGAGCGGACTGGAGCGCCCACGAGTTTTGAAAATTTCACGAAGATTCGTCAACCGGCGCCAAAGTTATTTCAAATAGAATGTTGTGGATTTCCTATGGAAAATAGGTCCTAACTATAACTATCTACTGGCGACCGCCAGTAGATAATATATATATATATATATATATATATAAATATATATATATGTACGCCATATATACATGCTACTTAATAAATATATATATATATATATTATCTACTGGCGGTCGCCAGTAGATAGTTATAGTTAGGACCTATTTTCCATAGGAAATTCACAACATTCTATTTCCAATAACCTTGGCGCCGGTTGATGAATCTTCGCGAAATTTTCAAAACTCGTGGAGCGCTCCGGCCTGCTCCTATCCTGAAAGTTTCGGGGTGATTCGGCAAGTGGGAGCCGAGAAAAAGGGGGTCCCAAAACGTGTTTTCCCCATGCAATTTTCCATAGAAAACTTTAGACACGGCTACAGCCCGAACTGCTGAACGGAATTACACCAAATTTGGCAAAAGGTAGCCCTTGGTTCAGAAAGAACCCTTTTTGTTAAATGGTGTAAATCCGTTCAGTAGTTGCTGAGAAAATCAAAAGTAAAAACACATATATATCTATGGCCGCGGAGGATCCGCGCACACTGCAGATTAGGATCCACGCACCCTGCCGATCACGAGCTGCATTGTAATTGGTTGTGAACACTCTAAACCAGGAACTGTTGGTAGCCATCTTGTGCCTCGGTAGAAGCGAGGCACAAGATGGCAGTAAAATGAAGGCGTAAAGAAGAAGAGGGGCAGGGTTGAAACACCCTGACACCGTAGGTCTGCTTAGGGGGTCCTAGAAGGACTTCTAGGGCTAAAAAAGCATTTTTTTTAAAAAACGCCGCGATACGCGTAGGGTGCGCGGATCCAGCCGCAAAAATGAAAAAAAGGAAGCGCGGGCTCCCGCGCTTCGTTTAATTAAAGCCCCCGGGTGGGCCAGGTCCCGGGGGCATGTAAAAAAAAAGTGTGGGGGCAGCCCTAATCCCCCCCCACACTGCCCCGGGGACCACCACCCCCCGGGGCAAAGTATGAATATTTGCGGAGGGCACACGGGCCCCCCCAAGCCCCGGGGACCGCCACCCCCGGGGCTTTAATTAATTATTATTGCGCGGGGGCACTCTGCCACCCCCCGGGGCTTTTAAAAAAAAAATTTAATTTAACCTGTGTGGTGGGGCTCGAGCCCCCCCACACGCCCCGGGGACCGCCACCTCCCCGGGGCACTAAATATTCAAAATAGGGGGTCCGTTACGGACCCCCAAGCCCCGGGGACCACCACCCCCCGGGGCTTTACATTAAGTGGGAGGGGGGCCACGCGGCCCCCCTCCTGGAGCCAATGATGGCCCTGGGGACCGCCACCCCCAGGGCCAGCTCCTGCAGTGTCTCGGGTGCCCACCCCCGGGACACTGCTGTTTGCTATGGCAGGGCGGGAGCCTCATGGCTCCCGCCCTGCCATAGCAAACTTGGTTTGGATTTTGAAAGAGAGAGCAGGGAACCCTGCCCTCTCTTTCAAAATGCAAACCAAATTGCTTTTCCACACGGGGAGCTGCATGTTAGCAGCTCCCCATGTGGAAAAGCAATGCCGGCTCCCGAAGGACGCGGGGAGCCGGCGGGACCGTGGGGGCATTGGGGCTCCCCCCACGGTCTCCATCATTATGTATAGGCCCCGGGGGATGGGGTCCCCGGGGAGAATATGAATTAGTGGTAGGAGCTAAAAAAAAATTACCAGAAAAATTTGGAGTCGCGACTCCAGCGTGGCGCTCAGCGCGGCCCCCTGGTGTGAACGCGTTGGGTGCATGACTCCCAGCGCGGCCCCCTGGTGTGAACGCGTAGGGTGCGCGACTCCAAAAAAAAATTGAAAAGAAATAAAGAAAATAATATACATTTATTCAATATATAATGTAATTTAAAAAATAAAATATGTAAAAATAAACAGTTAAAGATCTGTAGAAAATCAGTATCAAAAAAATACATATAACAATTATTACATTTAAAAATTATCATTTAAAAAACCTTCGAAATTCACTGAAAAAACCATAGGTTTCAGACATGTTATAGTTAGGAATTAGCATTTAAAAAACCTTAGAAATTCACTGAAAAAACCATAGGTTTCAGGCACGTTATAGTTAGAAATTAGCATTTAAAAAACCTTTGAAATTCACTGAAAAAACCATAGGTTTTAGGGAAAGTTATAGTTAGTTGGACATTTCACTCGTACAAAACCAGAGAAATTCCCCCGTTATAGTTAGTTCAGCTAACTATAACTCGCGCCCCCGCAATGCACTGCTGATGACGTCACATATTACATCACTCATGACATGGTCAGTGACATCACTGATGACATCTCAAATGACATCACTGATGACATCACTGATGCAGTCGCGGTCGGTGGAGGAGTGCCGGCCGGGCGGTGACGTGGGGCGGGGAGGGGCAGGGTGGGGGTAGCAAAGTATGGATTACGGACCTATACAGGTAAGTAAACATTTAAATCAATGAAACGAATTTCGTTGCGCGCACTGCATCGCCAAATGCGATGCAGTGCGCGCAACGAAATTCGTTTCATTGATTTAAATGTTTACTTACCTGTATAGGTCCGTAATCCATACTTTGCTACCCCCACCCTGCCCCTCCTCCGCCCCACGTCACCGCCCGGCCGGCACTCCTCCACCGACCGCGACTGCACTGATGACATCATCCATGTGATAAATTGATGCATCTTCTCACACCCTAATATAACCTTTGATACACCCACTCTAACTTACAGACTGCCATTCTCAAAACCATAGACACTCCAACACCAATAACTACATACCGACTCACTGATTCTTAGGTTTACACACACATCCACTCACTCACCCGTACAGTCACTCATACTTATGGTCACTCAGTACAGGACTATCATATGCACTCATACACCTATATAGAAACTCACACACCGCCACTCATCCATAGAGGTACTCACACACCTAGTTAGTCATGCAAATAATTAATCACACTGCCATTTACTCACACCAGCTCAATTACTCATACAAATACTAGCACATTCTTACGCTCTTATACAATCACTGATACAAGCACACACTCATCCATACAGCCACTCTCACAATCACACACTCTCACTTATAGCCATTTATGTACTCCAACACACATATATACTGCTTTTCACATATGTAGTTACTCACACATGTACCACTGAGATATACATTCACTCACTAACACACCCATACACACACTCACCCACCCATACAGTCCATCACAGATGCACTCTTGAAACCATGCACCCAGTGAATCACCCACTCACACATCTATGCACAGAGTCACACACACCCCATTAGTCGCCATAACGCGTTTCGGCTCTCGCGAGCCTTGTTCACATGACATGACGAAATACGAGTTCTGTGAATTTTAAAGAAACAGTGCTACCAATTAAAACATCACATGACCTCCATTCAATGGACATAGAAACAATCTCTTAATGAACGTCAGACATTCTGGGAGTGTAAAACAACATTTACAACTTGAATCCTGCATAATGCCCATATTTGTTATTTTTTTCGTGTTTTGACTTTGAGCAAACAACAGTCGCTGAGATATCGCCGGTCATATTGTGATCTGAGGAAAAACCCGATGTGCAAATTGTGCTTAAAGTGCGATGTGCCAATGTATAATAATAAAATACATTGGGAAAATTAACTACTGCAAATAGAGAGCTGAGCTAATATATGTTACTCTCTATGTGATGATTTACTTAGTTATCACCAAATCTGATCACCCTCATACAGATGCATCACTTATGTCGCTACGGTGTATGTACAAATTATATCAGTTGAATGCGAGGAGTGCCAGATGGACTTGTGAAGTATACATGCCAAGATCACTTGTAGCTGTAAGAATGATCAAAGACAAATACCATCTATAGCATGTTTCATTTAGGTACAGAATGCCTGTTGGTCTAATTAATGTGTACAGCTATACACAATAAGTAATAAAGTGCAAATATTGCTGTGCAAATGTTGATGTGCAAAAATGCTGAACAAAGATTCCATATATATATCCCAATGGAATTATGAGGTAAATATGCCAAGATCTCTTCTGGCTGTAAGACTAAATAGAAAAAAATACCATCTATTGCATGTATCATTCAGGTACAAATTGCCTATTGGTCTGATAAATGTGTACAGCTATACACAATCAATAATAAAGTGCAAATGTTACTGTGCAAATGTTAATGTGCAAATATGCTGTGCAAAGATGCCTTACATAAATCATATCATAGTGTAAACATTATTAATATGTTGATACACATACTACTCAATAAATATATAGATAAATACAAATACAAATACAATAATACACCTAAATATAGTTCTAAAAGATAATAAATATGTATATAAATATAACAATATAAATACATATAAAATCTACACATAAATGCATCCTGGAAAGAGTAGATAAAATACAATATGACAAATAAAAAGCATCATGAATTGATCTACCTATGTAAGTGGAGACCAAACCTATATATAGCAAAGCACAGTAATATTAAAATCAGACCCAAAACCACATTGTACCTACTCGTCATGGTGTTATTAAAATAATGTTTAAAGACATGTGTAAAGATCCTCAGTGACATTAAGACCTCCTGGACTTTTGGTATCGAGTTGTACAATGTACCTGGTCTCCAGTTTTCTCAATTTATGGTCTCTGTCAGCACCACGTCTACTGGGCGATATTGTGTCAATCACAAAGTAGCTAAGGTCCTTATTATTCGATTGATGGAATTCCCTAAAGTGACGAGCTACTGGATAAGTATTGTCTTGATTAGTGATTGCACGAAGATGTTGAAGAACCCGTTTATGGACTGGTAGCTTGGTGCTGCCTATGTACCTAAGGCCACAAGGGCACATGAGTACATAGACAGCAAATTCAGTTTTACAAGTTAAAAGTTTTTGAATTTTAAATTCCCTGTCACTAAACGGGGTGGAATATGTGCTGGTATTAACACCATGGATACACGCTTTACAAGTCTTGCATTTATAAAAACCCTTGTGTGTCTGAAGCCATGTAGTATTCTCAATGATTTCAGGATTGGTAGTGACTAGACTATCTCTCATTGAAGGCGCTTTGCTATATGTGATGGACACCCTCTGCGGTAGCAGGGGTCCAATCACAGGGTCATTGAGGACAAGAGGCCAATTCGATTGTAAACATTTTTGGATAGCCTTGTGTTGTCGACTAAAACCCAAAATCATGCGAAACTCATTGGTAATCTGGGTTGACTCTGAAGTGTTCAAACCTGTATAGGATTGTTTATCTTTGAGAAGTTCATCCCTGGTCATATTCATAGATTTTGATGTGGCCTGATTGATAATATTGGCAGTATAACCTCTCTCTAAGAATCTGGATTTGCTGACGGTCTGAGCTTTTTTGAGATCAACTTCATTACTGCATATCCATCTAAGCCGAAGCATCTCGCCATACGGTATGCTATTAATCAAATGACGAGGGTGTGAGCTGTGCGCATGTAAGGTAGAGTTGCCTGCTGTTTCCTTTCTATACAGACAAGTCTCCACCTTGTTATTAAGAATATAGACTTGTGTGTCAAGAAAGTTGACCGATGTCTTACTGATGGTAGCTGTAAACTCAAGATTTAGGTGATTCGAATTGATCTGAGTGACAAACTCTTGTGCCTGCTCCTTTGTCCCTTGCCACACTATTAGGAGGTCGTCAATATAGCGGAGCCATAATCTAATGTTGCTCTCTACTATGTGTTTGTATTCAATGTTGAGGACCAGCTCCTCCCACCAGCCCATGTGAAGACACGCATAGCTGGGGGAGAAGCTGGCCCCCATTGCAACCCCCCTAGTCTGTTGATATAACAAATTGTTGAACATGAAGATGTTGTTGTTCAAACAAAACTCAATCATAGAGATAAGCATCTCGCTGTGTTCATGATCTGGTGTGAGGCGTCGAGACAGGAAATGTTGTGTAGCAATGATTCCGTCTTCATGTTTAATACTAGTATATAGTCCAACTACATCTAGCGCTAACAGTAAATAATCTTCCTGCCACACCACATCTTTGATTTTTCTGATAAAATCACCAGTATCACGAACATATGACGGCAGATATTCACATCACCTTCCAAATGGAAAAACGCGGCGCACTCGGGAGTTACTTTTTCAATCCTTTATTACTCCACCACCATATCTGACAAACGCGCCTTTGTCAATGTATATGTCAACGTATGTATATATTAGAAAAAGCAAATGCTGTTACTAGTACAAAAGCCATAATAATCTGAATGCCCAGTAAACTAATTGCATATTTTCTTTTGGGGATGCAGTGATCCATCCTCACCTCTCCATCCAAAGTATTCCTAAAACCTAGGGGCATATTAGCAAGGGCACTATCGCCTCTTTAGCGGCACTTTTTGCCGCTAAAGCGGCGATATTCATATCGCCCTATCAGCAAACTGTCTCTAACAGCAGTTAGCGACAGTTTGCGGGCATTAGCGCCCGTTTTTTTACCGCTTTGCATGTCAGCGATATTTATCGCTAATGACATGCAAAGTGGGCGTTCCGACGAACAAACCTGGGGAACACCCGCTAACAGGCCTATCGCCTATTAGCAAGGTGGCCATGGCCCCAGTTAGCGACGTGAAAAGTCGCGCTAACCGGGGTCATCGCCATTTATTTAACACCTGCAATTAGCAGGTGTTAGCCATACCTAACATGGGGGGGTGGATTATGCTGATACGACCACAGGGTCGTATCAGCAAGGTGTTCTCCCTTCTCCATGCAACATCGCTGGTTTTTCAGCGATGTTGGCCCATTTCCCCCGCTATCGCTGGAATATTCATCGCCATAGCGCTAATCGTTGCTAATACAGCATTAGCGTGGCGATATATTCCAGCGATAAAAAAAATCACGCTAAGCAGGGTTAGCGATGATTATCGCCTCTTCTTGCTAATATGCCCCCTAGTTGTGCATAAAACCTACTGTACTGAAGTATCTCCACATTCACCCATGTAAACAAATGTTGCACCCGCAGTGGCACCAATTGAGGTGAAAATTCTATTTGTTTTCACACAAGGCCAAAATGTCTTCTTGCTGAGTTGCTGGTAATTGGGCATCCCAGCTTACCCTTGGCTGCAATAACCTACATTTCTGCACAAAACGAAGAGCACCTGTAGGACAGAGCAAGGAAAAATAAACTGCTACCATCATAATAGCACAAGTATTGCTTTAGAATTTAGACTTTGTAGCATAGGCGCTGGATGCGTGGGTGTGGGGGCGTGCTGCAGCACCCCCAAAATAACTATGCTGGAGTTCAGAAGGAGAATAAGCAATAAAGATGCCTTTAAATTTTGTTTGTAATGTCACATTTGCTGTGTCTTCAAAGACAAAGGTCAAATATCAGGCTACGTCTTCTAACAAATTGCTGCTTAGTCTTTTTAACATGGAGATTGGTGTTTACTTTTCATTCCTTGACTTCAAAGTTTGTAAAAGGAACTATCTGTCATTCTATTTGGGTATATGGAGTGTGAAAGGAAAGAATGCAGATTGTCATGTTCTTTTCTAAAACACAAAATGTAAATACCTGTAACATAACTGTACAAATATTTGAAGCAGTTAGGAAAGCAACAATGAAGTGTGCGGTAAACAAAGATTTTCATAGGATCAAAAGAAATCTTGTCAATTTACTTAGTGATGTGCAAATGGTAAATCTTTGTTGAAACCTGATTTCCTCACATTATATTTTGTGCACTATATAGTTTGATCAGTAAAAACTGCATGACAGTGCAAAGTTTTTGGTCATTTCAATATAAAATGTGTTGTCCATAAGTGACAGTGTGCTACAACACCTTGATTTAGTATTATATTTTCGACAGTGTGTTCCAAAATGAACCACCGCCTACATACCACATTCTTACTACTCTGCTGCTAAATGAGCGTGATTCATTTGCTATACCTGTTCTTTGTGTGCCTCTTGGATTTTCACAATTCCTATCACTTCATTAATGTAACATTGACGTCAGCAGCCCCATTCTGAAATTGTCCAGGAACCACTGCTTTCTTGGTGCTTCCAGTAGAGCACTTTAAATGCCCATTGTTGTCAAGTCCTAAAAGTCCTAATCTGCCAAATAATACATGCCAGGCATAATTTGTGTTAAACTGTGCTAAGAACTGAACAATTATATGGTTAAACAGGAACAATTCTAAAATGGGTAAATAATTTTCAAAAAAGTTCATTCTCTGCTTCATAAGTGCTTTAATGTTCTACTTTGGTCAATTGTGGTTATTCCCCAAACATGCTCACATTCATCTGACTGCATTAATCTATAGAAATTGTCAAAATGTAGTTTCTTCTTACTCTCCCATCATGAATCTGTTCCCTGATGTGACTGGAATCCTAATAACTCATGCCTATTTTCCGCTAGAGTTCTGATAAATCCTCTAAACTCATTTTGTCCTGATATGCCTAGTATATCTATTTCCTTTTTTCATCCATCAGAAACTCGGACCTTGTCCAATCCCATTATTCTTCATACATTCATAATATTTCTACAAAAATATTAACTTTTTATAAATGATTTCGACACCTGTTGTGGTGTTTTCACTTAACCACATAGAGTCAGCTTTGTAACTAATAGTTCTTGGCACAAGCATTTTATTTGAGAATACTTGTAGGTTTTTTCTGTGGACAAATAGAAAATGAGTCTGTTAGTTACTTTTGATGCTAAATATTGTTTTAGATGTTGGATATTTTGAAGGTTATTTTACAGCAATGTCTAGTTTGTGTAGTAAAGCAGGTCTACACAAGTTGAGAGGATTATTTGATTCAACTTAAAAGAAGAGCAGTTTTACATCCATCAACTGGGCTCAACCGTGGCATTCTTCTAACCACATTCTAATTCTACTGGAACATTCTACACATTAAAGTAACACTACATACATTATGCATACAACACATCTTTTCCTCTAAAAATAAAAAAACAACAAAACTTAAGAAAACAATAACAAATACAATAATACACTATAACATTGCATAGAACATAACATTTTACATATAGAAGCAATCTGGAAAACAACTGGCAATTAATTTGCGAGGAACCCTTCATGCTCTCTCACTCCTCGAACACCATTACTATTTTCTCTATCTACACTCTCTTCTCTAGAATCAAGAATAACATTCCCCTCACATGAATCACAAGTCACAGAAGGAACATTATTATCCAGCTGGACTCCATTCACATTACTATCACACACTACAGTGTTGTCACATTCCACACTCACATCAAATTATGAACAATCCACACGACTACCGTTTGACTTATGCCTGACGTTCAGCTCTCCTTTAAACACAAAAATGCTCCTGAGATTCCATATTTTCCCACCTTCCACTCTTAACTCCACTACTCTTTCAGGATTCAACCACTTAGCGAACCTCTTATTAGATACACCAGACATTTTCACCCTCACCAGATCATCAACCTTCAACCTAGAATCTGGAAACATTAATTTAGAACTTTTAGATGTCATTTTCTCTTGATATACCTCTACATGCTTACTGACCTTAGAAAAATCAGTCTCAACATCATTAACACTCTTCCCCTTCAGCCACCAAGGCATCATCTTCAAACCAGTTTCCTTCCTCTCAATATTTCAAACAAAGGCAGTAACCACATTAGAAGACGTCCTTTGAGTCAAAAGTGTAGCATGCAATGCTTTCCTCCAAGACAATCCATTCTTCATAACTAATTGAAGAGATTCCTTAATGATCACATTAAAGCATTCCACTTGACCATTGGCTTCAGGGTAATAATTTGACACTCTTTTATGTGAGATTCCAGATCTTGTTAAGAAGATACCCAATTCTTTACTTACAAATTGGAGCCCATTGTCTGACACTAACTCCTCTGGTATCCCTTCACGACAAGAAACGCCACCCAAAAATTCTATAAAAACTCTTTGATTCTCCTTTTGGTAGTGGACATTCCCTTGTGACCTTCATGTGCTAACAGAAAAATCTTCTTCCTTAAGTTGTGAGGAGGAACCATCTTGTCACCTTTCATGACAATTCTATCAGAGACCATCAATTCATCTCTTAGCTTGAAAAAAGATTCCAAATCCCCACGCAACTTTCTTTACTCAGGCCAACCTTTGACCAAATAATTCTGAGCCAGGTGCAAAACACAATCATTAAGCCCAGAATCACTCAATTTTTCCCCAGTTATAATCTTCTCAGAATCATCATCTCCACTCTACACATTCACATCATCCACAGTGTACTCCACATCACATTCCAACTCTTCTACAAACCTTTCCTCGCCCATCAAAGGAAAACGAGACATACAATCTGTGTGCACATTAAAACAACCAGGAACATACTCTACTACACATCTGTACTCTTGGCACTTGACCGCTATACTTGGTAAATGTGCTAAACATGCCATTAACACTCTCCCACCCCCAGCTGACTACATGTTCACCAAAGGCTTGTGGTCTGTTCTTAACTTTGTTCCCCACAAAAATTGTCGAAAATGTTGAACAGCCCAGGTACAAGCTAATAACTCCTTCTCAATTGTGGCCTAATTACACTCTGACTCCCTCAACGATCTAGAAGCATAAGATACCATCCATTCTTTATTCTTGTCTCTCTGCACCCAATCCAACCCTACTCACATCCACTGCCACAATACACTCTTTACAAACAGCATATGATTTTAAGAAAGGTGCTCCAACACTCTCTCTCTTCAACAATTCAAAAGCCTCCTGTTGACTATGACCCCATTCATACTTGGATTTTTTTTTAACAACTATCTTAGGGGATGTACTTTGGTCACATAATACTGCACACATTTTCCATAAAATTCAGTGATCCCTAAAAAGAATAATAATTGATCATTAGGTAAAGGAGCAGGAACATTTAAAATTAATTCACATGGTTATCTTTAGGTTTAATGCCTTCTTTAGAAAGCCCATGACCTAAATATTCAACCATATCCTGCTTGCAACTACATTTGGAAAATGTCAACTCTCAACGCTTGCTCTGCATTCTTTCCAATACATTGTGCAAGTTCCTATCATGTTACTCATAAGTTTTCCCCAAGACTTAATATATCGTCTTGAAAAGCAACCACTCCCACAACACCTTTGAGCATGTTTTTCATTAGGTGTTGAAATACAGAGGCAGCACTTGCTAAGCCAAAGAGCACACAAGCTGTTAAATGTTAGGAATCTTGTGCAATTCCACCTGGTGGTCATATAGTTGCTAAATCGACAATGGAAAAAACAGTTGCTCCTGCCAGCATTGAAACTAGTTAATGGAGATTCGGAAGGGGTTGTCTCTCCACCCAAATTTCAATATTGAGACTGCATAAGTCTACATATAGACACAATTCACCATACCCCTTTAGGGAAATGACCATGGGAGACACACATGGAGAAGACCCGATGGGTTCCATATTTGTTTTTCCACACAAATCATCCAACATTGTTTTGAGTTTGTCACAATATGCTACGGGAATATTCCTTACCTTGTGCTTCACAGGTCCTTCATTCAGAATAATCTTATGCTGGAAACCCACATATTTTCCCCATCTGTCTTGAAACAAACTTCTAAAAGATGCATATATTTTTGCTACAAAGTCCTCTTTTCATTAATGTGATATTATTGCATATACAGGTAACGAAACATTATGATCCTATCTTGTTCCCGTATCTTGTTGATGATGCCACCCTAGTATAGCATCACCTTTGGTTGCTACATATATATTGCCTCATGGTCATCTTCCCTCAGTTTCCAAATCCACCCACATATATCACTACAAATTAATTTCAGAATATCCACTTGGTTGTATATCAGGAGGAATTAGTTTCTTGTGGCCCCATGTATTTGTAAATAATACCTTTCCTATGATGCTGTACCAGGCACAATAATCTACCATCATTGATACTGGTTTGCCATCAATGTTATGTTATGTTATGTTAAGGATATTTATTGAGCGCTCGATTACCCGAGGGTGTCCTGGCGCTAGTTACCACTCCGTCGGCCAAAGCAAGAACAGGCAGGTTATTTATCAAACAGCCACGTCTTCAGGCCCCTCCTGAAGACCAGCAGGTCTGTTGTGTTTCTGAGATGGACTGGAAGATCATTCCAGGCCCTGGCTGCCCCCGCAATAAAGCCTCGGTCGCCCCACCTCGCCCTTTTTGTGGCTGGGACTTTGACCAACCTAGCCCCAGATGACCGTAAGTTTCTATTTGGTAAATACCACTTAAACTGTTGTAGGTAAGCTGGTCCTCTTCCCTGAAGTGCTTTGAAAACCGTGCACAGCGATTTAAAACGCACACAGTTCCTCACCGGGAGCCAATGTAGTTTTCTGATTTCGTTGGAAATTGGGGCAAACTTAGGGGTACCCGTAAGTAGCCTTGCAGCGGCATTCTGAAGCCTCTGTAATTTGTTCATAGAGCGTTCCATAATGTTAAGGTAGAGGCTATTGCAGTAATCAAGCCTTGACAGGACTAGTGCGGAGACCACCGTTTGCCTTCTGTCAACTGGTAGAAATGGTAATATTTGTTTTACTGTTCTGATCACATTGTGGAAGAGGTAACTGCATTGACTTGGTCCCCAAAGTTCAGATTCTCATCAACTATCACTCCCAAGTTTTTTGCCTTCTTCACAGGAGCAGGGAGGGGACCCATAGATGATGGCCACCAGATCGGAGTCCAGAAGTTGACATCATTTCCGAATAGCACCACTTCCGTCTTCCCTGCATTCAATTTGAGGCAGTTTTCTTCCATCGAACTGCCCTCCGATTTCATGCAGAGTTGGAAGCGGCTGTCTATGCCCGTCTCCTGACCTGGGAGCAGGGACACCACAATTTGGGTGTCGTCCGCATAGGAGGTGAGCTCGAACCCAAACGTCCTAATGATGGGCCCAAGCGAAGAAACATAAACATTGAATAATGTGGGGCTCAACGATGAGCCTTGAGGGACCCCACAAGGTAAAATGAAGGGTTTAGATTTGAAATACCCCAAGGATACAGTTTGTACTCTCCCTGTCAAAAATGACTGAATAAGTTTCCAGGCTTTCCCTTGAACCCCAATCGCCCTTAACCGGTCCATCAGAAGATCATGATGGACCGTATCGAAGGCCGCAGAGAGATCCAGGAGGACCAAGGCGGCTTTGCCCCCCTGATCCACCGCCTTCCTGATCTCATCTGTGGCCTTAATAAGGGCTGATTCTGTGCTGTGTTCCACTCTGAACCCGTACTGGGTGGGATCCAAAGCATGAGTCTCGCAAAGAAAGACACTTAGGGGTCGATTCCGATTTGGGCCGGAAATTTCTCCGACCGAGCCGGACCCGGAGAGATTTCCGACCGAATCGGACCCGTGCAGTCCGACCGAACGAGTACGATGCGTCCGTATGTTATCGGACTCGAGTCGGTCGGACTCCCATTGATGTCAATGGGAGCCGGTCGTACAACGCGTACGCGGGCTCCCATTGACTCAATGGGTGCGAAGTCGGACAAGGACGCCCCTACAGCGGGTACGCGGCGAAGCGAGTCGCGCCGTACACGCACAGGTAGGGGGACCCATGGGTCCCCCTGTGTGCGACTCGCGCGGCTACGCATACAGGGGGTCCGACACGGACCCCCAAAGTACGGCTCCGACAGCTCTTACGAGCCGGAGTGCGCGGCTCGGTCGGACTGCTCGCGGCGCGCATCGTACTTACCCGGCCGGGAAACGTCTCCATTGCGCGGTGCGAGTCGAGTCCGAGCGAGTCGGTCGGAGCGGTCGGGACGCCCGGACGAGTCGGTCGGCGATTTCGCATCGTACTCGCTCGGCCGGACCCGCGTACGGTTCGGTCGGGAAACAGGGCTCCGAATCGGATCCGGTAAAGCCGAATCCGATTCGGAGCCCTACCGGCCGAGATCGGAATCGGCCCCTTATTAGTTGTGTATTCAAAGCCTTTTCTATTATTTTGGCGGGCAAGGGGAGCCTAGAAATTGGGTGAAAGCTGTTAGGGTCCTTGGGATCCAGACTGGGCTTTTTCAGAAGGGGTAAAATCGAGGCCACCTTCCAAACTTTAGGGAAGTGTCCATCAATGAGCAACATGCATTTGGGAAAACCTTTACATTGCTTGTCTTTCACACATAGAATTGAAATCAACACCATCCTTTCCCCTCTCATCGAAAGTGACGCAATTAACTTCGCGGGATATAAAACAGCTTTACACACTATGCCAAAGAGCCCCTTTTTAATGCATTTAATGCAAATTTTATCCAATGCGGGACATCTCTTGGAATTTCCCACATGATATGAACTTCCACATCTAGAACAATTGATACCATTTTTTCTATCATTGATTTTATTCTCAAAATCTTTCCTGTTCTTAGAATAAGTAGGACTTCTCACAATACTGACATCCAAACAAGTACCTAGAGACTTAGGGGCCGATTCCGATCTCGGGCGGAGGCGCACCCAATACCATTCGGTCGGGAAAAAAGCCATGCGAATGCCTGTTTCCCGACCGATCCGTACAGCACACCGAACGAGTAAGTACGATGCGCACAACAGCAAAGAATCCGGCTGAGCCGTACTCACCCAATCCAGGTCCTGTACTCCGACCGAGGCGAATCCGGAAACGCAGAATCGAGTCGCACGGAAGGGAAAATGCAGCTCCGTCCGGCCGAACAAGTACGATGCGCTTCCCGTACGCGCCGAACCCGTCGCTACGCACGGCACGTCAAAGCATTCGGGAGAGGCGCACATAAGCTCCGATTCGCGCCACAACACAATACACGGCTACGAGACGAACACGCCAGCGACGAGGACGACGCGAAGCAACGAGAAGGACGAACGACACGAACCAACCATGAATCCCTTCGTCCCGATCATACCAATATTCTACATTTACTACCGGAACAGGCACGGACGCGTACGGCGCAGAAGGTAAGTCAGACACCAACCACAAAACACATACAACACGTACACGACACATCACACACACACAGAGGGATGCAGAATATACTTACACCAGCAACAGCAGCACCATAGGGGCGGGATGCCCATCACCAATGCCACATATGCACACAGGGGCCTGAATGCGCACCACCACCCCTACCCAGGGGGCTGGATGCCTACCACTACTACCACCCTTAGCCAGGGGGGCTGGATGCCTACTACCACCCTCACCCAGGGGGCTGGATGCCTACCACTACTACCACCCTTAGCCAGGGGGCTGGATGCCTACCACTACTACCACCCTTAGCCAGGGGGCTGGATGCCTACCACTACTACCACCCTCACCCAGGGGGCTGGATGCCTACCACTACTACCACCCTCACCCAGGGGGGCTGGATGCCTACCACTACTACCACCCTTAGCCAGGGGGCTGGATACCTACCACTACTACCACCCTCACCCAGGGGGGCTGGATGCCTACCACTACTAGCACCCTTAGCCAGGGGGCTGGATGCCTACCACTACTACCACCCTTAGCCAGGGGGCTGGATGCCTACCACTACTACCACCCTCACCCAGGGGGGCTGGATGCCTACCACTACTACCACCCTCACCCAGGGGGCTGGATGCCTACCACTACTACCACCCTTAGCCAGGGGGGCTGGATGCCTACCACTACTACCACCCTTAGCCAGGGGGGGCTGGATGCCTACCACCACTACCACCCTTAGCCAGGGGGGGCTGAATGCCTACCACTAGTGTTAGACTTGGCACCATTGGCGTGGGTCTCCCTTCCATTTTTTGCTGTTGCCTCTTATGTTTTGCTGGTTTTAGATGCTTTTGGGCACTGTGCCACTGCTGTTCAGTGCCACAGTGCAAGTGCTCCCTACTGTAAATTGTGTTATGGATTAGTGACTCCATGATTGGATGATTGGTTTACTTGTCAGTCCCTAGTACAGTGCACTGCGTGTGCCCAGGGCTTGTAAATCCAATGCTGTTGGTGGGCTTGCAGCACTGGTTGTGCCACCCACAGAAGCAGCTTGTAAAATGTGTCTCAGGCCTGCCATTGCAGAGCCTGTGTGCAGTCTGTGACTGCCATGT